>JAPWDM010000015.1:10784708-10787208 GCA_035578155.1 Brachynemurus nebulosus
AGAACTTTGAAGAGAGAGTTCAAGAGTACGTAAAACCGTTCAGGGGTAAACCTGAAAAACCCGAAAGGTCGAAAGATGAGATTCATTTACTTTTTATCGTATATTAACCAACTTGTATTTGTTAGTGACAAAATTTATTATTATTATATATTATAATTTTTTATGGTATATTTATAATTTATAAAATTATTGCACTACTATATGTTGTGTATAATAACGAGGTATGCACTTCTCATCTTGTAGGACGTCGCGACCCGTTAAATATTGATTTATGAAATATTTTTGTGCATTGTATATTATATTATAAATTTTTATTTATTTGTGTAATATATGCCTATATTATCTAATTAATTGTTTGACGGTATAAATATTCATAATATAAGATTAAGTGTAAAAATTTTTTTTTTTACACGTTCATTACCTAAAACGAGTATATATGGGTTTTATTAGGTTTTTTATATTTCTTAATAAAACATATGATTTTATTTGGTTTTTATACCAATAAATCATACCATATTACTGTCAGTTTTTAGGTATTAATTTGAACAATAATCTTTTTGTCAGCGACGCTATAGCTTTGGGTACTTTCAGGACCCGTCTTGAAACACGGACCAAGGAGTCTAGCATGTGCGCAAGTCATTGGGAATAAAATATTTTTTCATCGAAATATTAATAAATTTTATGAAACCCAAAGGCGAAATGAAAGTAAAATAATTTTTTTAAAAAAAATTTTTATTTTTTTTATTATAAATTTGAGGGAGGATATATTTTTATTATGTATTAAATATCGCACTCCCAGGGCATCTTATATTATTCTTATAATTTTTTTATAATTTTTATTATGAATAAAGGTGCACCTAGAGCGTACACGCTGGGACCCGAAAGATGGTGAACTATGCCTGGTCAGGACGAAATCAGGGGAAACCCTGATGGAGGTCCGTAGCGATTCTGACGTGCAAATCGATCGTCGGAACTGGGTATAGGGGCGAAAGACTAATCGAACCATCTAGTAGCTGGTTCCCTCCGAAGTTTCCCTCAGGATAGCTGGCGTTCATCATTCAACGAGTCTCATCCGGTAAAGCGAATGATTAGAGGCCTTGGGGCCGAAACGACCTCAACCTATTCTCAAACTTTAAATGGGTGAGATCTCTAGCTTGCTTAAAATCATATATTGATTTTATTTTTAATTTTATATATATGTGAAGCTATGAGAATAATATTTTTAATTAAATAATATTTATGGATCAGAATGCCAAGTGGGCCACTTTTGGTAAGCAGAACTGGCGCTGTGGGATGAACCAAACATAGAGTTAAAGCGCCAAAATCGACGCTTATGGGATACCATGAAAGGCGTTGGTTGCTTAAGACAGCAGGACGGTGGCCATGGAAGTCGGAATCCGCTAAGGAGTGTGTAACAACTCACCTGCCGAAGCAACTAGCCCTGAAAATGGATGGCGCTGAAGCGTCGTGCTTATACTCTATCGTCAATTGTTATTATAGATATTTATTTTTTTTATAAAAAAATTTTAAATATCATGAAAACTTGACGAGTATGAGGGTCGCGATGGTGTGCGCGGAAGGATTGGCCGTGAGGCTGTCTGGAGCCGCCATCGGTGCAGATCTTGGTGGTAGTAGCAAATACTCCAGCGAGGCCCTGGAGGACTGACGTGGAGAAGGGTTTCGTGTGAACAGCCGTTGCACACGAGTCAGTCGATCCTAAGCCCTAGGTGAAAACCGATGTTAATGTTGATGTGTTTTAATAAGTTATAATATTATTTTAATTTTTATAAATAATTTTATTATTTAAAAAATAATAAAATTTATAAAATAAATAAATAAATAAATAATAAATAATTACATCCATTGGGCGAAAGGGAAACTGGTTCCTATTCCGGTACCCGGCAGCGGAACCGTATATAAGTCGGGCCCTCATTCACATTATATATGTGTATATGAGTGTTCGTCGGGGTAACCCAAAGAGGCCTGGAGACGCCGTCGGAAGATCCAGGAAGAGTTTTCTTTTCTGCATGAGCGTTCGAGTTCCCTGAAATCCTCTAGCAGGGCGATAGGGTTTGGAACGCGAAGAGCACCGCAGTTGCGGCGGTGTCTGGATCATTCCCTCGGACCTTGAAAATCCAGGTGAGGGCCACGTGGAGGTGTCGCGCCGGTTCGTACCCATATCCGCAGCAGGTCTCCAAGGTGAAGAGCCTCTAGTCGATAGAATAATGTAGGTAAGGGAAGTCGGCAAATTAGATCCGTAACTTCGGGATAAGGATTGGCTCTGAGGACCGGGGCGTGTCGGGCTTGATTGGGATGTAGGTTATGGCTAACGTGCCGGGCCTGGGTGAGGTGATACCATATTACCTACTAAATGTTATACATATGTTTTGTAAATTTTATTTATTAAAATAATAAATAATTATAATGTGTGTATTTATGTATTATATAGAACAATTATTGGAAAAATCGATTTTATTTGTAATTATATTTAATTATTGTA
>JAPWDM010000015.1:10792208-10993553 GCA_035578155.1 Brachynemurus nebulosus
CAAATTACCTCGTACAAATTTCATTGTCCAAATAACCCCGGTCTACCGTATACAATTTTTATTTATAATATATATTTAAGTTTTTATATTTATATTTATCGTTGCTCAAATTACCTCGTACAAATTTCATTGCCCAAATGACCCCGGTCTACCCTATTTACTTGGTGTGTTCGTCGATTTCAAGGGCGCATTCGATCATTTGGAATGGAGTACTATACTCGAGAGAATCGCGAACATCGGATGTATGGAGCTCGGCCTGTGGTGCAGCTATTTCAGCAATCGGCGTGTGTTTGCTATGGGAACTTCTATCCGGATCTGGAGGCAGGTCCACAGAGGCTGCCTTCAAGGATCTCACTGTGGACCATTTGTCTGGAACCTCATTATGAATGAGCTCCTTAATGAACTGGAGAACACAGGCACAGCTGTAATCGCCTACGCTGACGATTTGTTGGTTCTCATCGAAGGTGACAGCAGGCAGGGTATTGAGACTTTGGCCACAGATAAACTTGCAATAATTAACAACTGGGGCGGAAACGTCGGTGTGGATATCTCCTTTGATAAAACTGTCATCATGCTCCTGAAGGGTCGATTATCTCCGTTCCGACGTCCTAGCGTCAGACTTAACCAGCGGCCTGTTCGTTATGTGGAGGAGGTTAAATATCTTGGGATCATCGTTGGGGAAGGTCTACGCTTTAAGGGTCATCTGCGGTTTCTGGACCAGAAAATCTCCTCACTGGTTGGTTGTTTTTCCAGAATTTTCAGGCGTGAATGGGGTCTTACACATGCGACCATGCTTCTTATATATCGCAGTCTTTTTATGGTGGTTGTATTTTATGGCTCCGTCATCTGGTACAGCATCTGCAAATATGGCTATGCGCGATCAAGGCTGAACAGGATGCAGAGACGGGTATTATATGCGTGTCTTCCGGTGTGTAGGACTGTGTCAACGGAGGCTCTTCAGTTATTGATGGGCACCTTACCTTGGGATATTGAGATCATGTTAAGGGCTGTTAAATCCAAAGTCCGATTAGGAATACCACTGGAGGACACAGATCTTGTACGTGGGGTAGAGGGCCTTGATGAATCGACCATCTTGGAGGCTGCTGAGACGAGAGCCATGGATGCATGGCAGACTAGGTGGTCTGGCTCAATCAATGGTAGGGTTACGTACAAGTTTCTGCCGAATGTACGTGTGGCCGCAGGATTAACATGGGTCAACCTTAGTCTTGAAATCTGCTTCTTGACTACTGGACATGGTACACTGGGTTCATTCCTTCAATCCAGGGGACTCGCAGATAGTGACGCATGCAGATGGTGCGGGTCTGTCGAGGATTGGGAGCATATTATCAAAGTATGCCCCAAATACGCCGAGAGACGGGACCCTGGGGCATGGGGCATTTACATTAATAATGGTCAATGGGCTTATGATCGAATATTTCTGAATAAAGAGTGCTTCAGCAACTTCAAACGCTTCGCCAAATGGGCATTCAATATATTAAGGGGACTTGACTGAAAGGCCCTGCTCCGACATCTAATACAGTTGTCTGTAGTGAAAGTATTTCAACTGCTGACAGCAATTGTTATTGTTGTGTTGTAATTCCTGTTGTTATAATTGTTGTTGTTATTATTGTTTATTGTGATGTTGTTTACTCTGTGTTAGTGAGTGTTGTTATCCGAGAAAATAATTGTGATCGACTAAGAAGATTGCCAAGAAGGACGGAATCATCATGAGACTACAAGAATCGTAACGGCCGATGAGTTATAGGGCCCACCAGAGCCCTACTGTTTGGGGCTTAAATCTGGAAGGTTCCCGGCTTGTCTGGGGACCGAAAAGCTGACCGTATTGCTCTTATCGGTACCACTGGGGCCGAGATGCCCAGCGGGCCTTGTGCTCGCCTCGGTCATTGAGGTTTGGTTTCGTGGTGGCAGTGGTTAATAGCCCAAGTTCGCGGGCGAGAGATTCATGATTGTGAGTCTCGACGGGTGAGCTGCGTTCAGCTCGGGTGCTAACCTGCTCAGTTAGAAGTGTGTTAGATAGCACGCGGCCCGACCAGTGGTGCTGAGGGGCCCCAACCCCCAAAGTAAACTGGGAGCTCAGGGCTAGTTTACTAGTCTTGCGCGCGCTGACTGGGCGTATCCCGGTCCCTGCCTAATGGTGGCCATGGCATTATACCCAGTGGGTGGTATGTCATGTAAAACATCTATGACGTTGTACCTCGTGTATCGGGGCCGAGATGCCCAGCGGGCCTTGTGCTCGCCTCGGTCATTGAGGTTTGGTTTCGTGGTGGCAGTGGTTAATAGCCCAAGTTCGCGGGCTAGAGATTCATGATTGTGAGTCTCGACGGGTGAGCTGCGTTCAGCTCGGGTGCTAACTTGCTCAGTTAGAAGTGTGTTAGATATCACGCTACCTGACCAGTGGTGCGGAGGGGCCCTAACCCCCATGTGAATCCACTATTCGTATGTACCTCGTGTATGGATCGACCTTTGACCCGACACGTACCGAGTACATGTATCAGAATTTGTTGTTGACATTTGACCCCAACACGCGCTCATACTGTTGGCCTTGAAAGTCATGAGTCATCATCATCACTTCGACAAAATAAATTCAAGTTAACTCATTATGCATCATCACAATTTATTCAACACGATTTTGATTTGTGTTACCCATTACTCACCAGCACTAACATAGTTTTTGAATGCAAACCTAACGCATGCGCAGACTGAATTAGTACACGACGCATGGGCAGACTGAATTTTAGGCCACAATTTGATAGATGAGGTACACTACCGCGTCAAAAATGTGGGGAATACCCTGACTCGGGGGGTGGCCCCAAACTTTTGACACCGTACTGTACTTAAATTTTTGGTACACTGCGGTGTCAAAAGTGCGGACCCCCTGCCGAAAAAGGTATCCGGTCACTTTTTGAAGCGTACTGTACTTATTTTGTGTACGTGCAAACCTTGACCCTAACACGCGCTTGCCTTAATTGCATCATTTTAAACGAAAGGTATACTACTACGTCAAAAATGTGAGATTACCCTAACCCAAGGGGTGGCCCCAAACTTTTGACACCGTACTGTACTTAAATTTTTGATACACTACCGTGTCAAAAGTGCGCCGCCCCCTGATCAAAACGGTATCCGATCACTTTTTGAAGTGTACTATGCTTATTACGGGCAAACCTTGGCCTCACTTAATTGCGTCATCTTAAACGAAAATCGGGGGAGGCCGCTAAATTTTGTGGGGCGCACTGTACCAAGCGCTACCGCAAAACTAACTTCGAACTCCAGAGTCCAGATTTCTGACCGCTACTGTACTTCCGAAAATTTGGGTGTCAATTGTACTTGAGGGTTTTTTTTTGTATATGAGTCAAGTCTTTATAAGATTAATTTGTTTAATTAATAAAAACTCGTGACTTTTATACGGTTTGAGCTTGTTTATTTAAGATCTTTTAGCTGACTATTTGTAATTTCATGATATGTTTGCATTATAGTCAGAGGGGAATTTTATTTAAAAGCAAGTCACAACTTGTCAGTTCCAGGAATTTGTTTACATTAATGTCATCGTAAATCATTAATTTAGCTATGTTTATTTAAGATTTTGCTGACTCATACTCAGATATTTTTTTTTAATTTGTTTATTTATATGTTTTAATTTAAAAAATGTTTATGTAAGATTTTGATGACTCAGCAATTTCTTTGTTTGATTTCAAATACGAAATAGTTTTCTTGGAATTTTTAATTTATGGCGTGATAATAATCGGGGTTTTTTTCAATTTGTTTATATAAGTTTTAATTTTAAAAATGTTTATTTAAGATTAGTCAGCTATTAGGTTTCAAATGCGAAATGAATTTCTCGGAATTTGACATTTGACCTTCGGTTATTTGCGTCGTAAAACAATTAGAATAATAAATAAGATTTTTTTCGATACTTTTATAGGTTAACGAAAGTAACTTCTTCCTGTAAAAATAGGAGAATTCAGGGTAATAATTAAATTAAACGCACATAATTTTTTTTTTAAATTTTATTTATAGAATATGTATACAAAAATATTAAATTGCTTAAATCTATATATTACTTAAAATCTATTTATTTTCCATATAAAAATTTTTTAAAAGAATACAGTTTTCTAATGAACAAATTTTATCTGAATGGATCATACAGCGTCTTGAATAATATTCATCTCGCAGAATGGAAATCTTCGGTACATCAAATATTTCTTCCAAATTCAAAATCCACGGCTGGTTTTCGGTACCATCAAACAAATTTGAAATCCATTTCTTCTTTTCACCGCCCTTGACGTATATGACATCATACTTCTTTAATATAGGTTTTAATATGGTATGAAGTTTTTTGTACGGAATAAATCCATACGACCAAGGTATCTCATGCCAATTTCGGCAAAGCCAACGGGCTACTCGTTGATATTTCTTCGGCAACTCGTTGAAATCAAACGGTGCGTCGAATATAAGATGTAATATATCATCTGAATTTTCTGCAGCAATATCAACTTCTTTAAAATAAAATTCGTTGTTAGCTCCTTGATAGTCTTGTATGTCAAGAAACGCCATTTTTTACCGCCGCCGTAGAACTGAAATTATTCACACAATCCACAACTTTATATAGAATAATTAAAAGTGGTGGGGGTAATTAGGTATACTTTTTAACCAGGTTAGTTAGTGGAATGTATTCGAAAATGACATCATGAACTAAAATGGCTATTGCTGTCGTACCAGCTGGAATATCTTTATTACATTTAAATTTTAAACGAACATCAACTGAACCGCTTTTCAGTGACTCAGTTTGATGTGAGCAATCGATAAAAACTATCGGAGATATAGTTTTAAAATTTTCCCAATTTAAGAGCGGTTCATTGGAATGATGATAGTATGAGGATTGAAAGCGGGTATACATATCATAAAGTATTGCATACTGATTAATATCAAATTTAATATTCAAATTGTCATAAGGGTACACTTGTGAATTTAGGTAAAGTTTGAAATTATTTAAATCACAATGATCAAACTTAGAAACATTTTTATCCTTTTTCTGTAAAGCGAAAATGATATATCGCGGTTTTTCTAGCTGTGTAGTTGTTTTTACAACCCAAGTGTTTTGTTGTGTAGTGGGTAATGCAGGTTGAATATAAGTTTCCCACGCTCTAAAACTAATCTGTATAGGTTCAGCTTTTTCAACATATTTTAGCAGTGATAATTTAATTTCATCTGATACAGTTACATGTGGAACACGCCATTCGAGTTTATTTATTTCAAATTTCAACGAATCCGATTCTAAAACAATTACATCGTTGTCAGTTCGTGCACGAATAAGAATTAATTCATGCTTTGCGTTTAACATAATTTTTCCATAATCCTCAGCGAATCCCAATAATTTTCTAAGCGGAATGCAAAAGTTAAAGTTGGCTTGTGGTAATTTCATTGTACAATCATTATCAATCGACCAACCAGCGTTTAGTAATTGTTTACTCTCACCATCGTTTAACGATAAAAAATTTTTCAATGTCGATGTTAGACCAACATACCTAACACGTTCAAGTTCAACCCCATTTAATTCATATCTAATTTCATCGAATAGAAAGGCAATACAATTATTAACCAATTTTATATCTGGAGCGGCATTTTCATTATTTCAAATTTTCCCCTCAATGTAAATAAAACTTTCACTAGGTAAAATGTACAAGTCCTGGTTTTGAATTAATATTCTAACTCCGTCATTATTCTTAAAGGATCGTAAAAAGGGCGCATATGTATGATATTCAAAGTTCGTAATGCTATCATCAATTTGTGAGCCACCAGGAATATTTAATACGTCGCTGTATACCATTTTCTTTTAACTTTGTGACCCAATGCTTCAAGAAATGCTAAACGTTCAGGTGAAATACGCTGTTGCTTAAATGCTTTACGTTTAATGGTATTCAACTGACTGAGCTCAGGCTGTAAAAACCCTCTATTATATAGTCTAGCGGCGGGTTGGTCCAGATTGTAAATTAACATGGTCTCAAATGCAAACGTACTGTGATTGTTTCACCGCGAAAGTCCACCAAATCACCGTCTTGATCGACAACTTTCAGCGAAAGAGATGTTAACTCTCTAACTGGTGAATAGATTATATTTCGCGGTACCTCAACTATTTTATACCCTGGCGCAGCAAGAGGTGAAAATTCGTAAAGTGTGTGAGCTAGCATACCATTCATATAAGCATTACTCGTAATATTAGATTAAATGCGTATTGCGTTCACCTTCATAATACTGACAGGCTCATTAGATGAATGAAGCTTGTTTGGTTCCAATATCCGTTTAGTAAACCCTAAAAGTGAACCAATTGTATTAGGTTTAGTGAAATCAATAGCTTTATTGCTAATTATTTCGCATTTGAGTGTGTTATTATTAGCCCTTAGATGTATGTATGGTTTATCATTTTCGTTGTTATATATTATATTGCCATACTTGTTGTAAATAGTTTTGTTTATATATGTAGCTAAATCATCTATTTCAAAGGTGCCGGTAGGAAATGATATTACATCATTATCACCGTAATGTAGTAAATTATTTTTAACAGTTACATTAGGAATTCAATTGTATACTTGAAAACCTAATAGAGCACACTCATATTGACTTCTAAGTTGAATGGCCGGAAAATAGTGTGCAGTGAGTATAGAAGTATTTCCCGATAAAGTTAATGTGAACGCCATGACTTCGTCTTTTGAAATGTCGAACATACGTGAGCGTTGATTTCTTTTATAAATATTTATCACCATCACCGTAATATTTATTATAAAGAAACTCCAAACATAAATGACCACATTTATAGGAATTGTAATCTTGATATTTATTATAATTGTATGTAATATTGTTTCCACTAAGGTAGCGAGCCACTTGAAGGGGTGGTTTTAAATTACCAAAACTATCAAAATAATCTACCTGATTACCATTTTTCCAGTAACAGGTCCAATGAGTACCAGGTCCGGTAGAACTATCTAAATTTAAAATACCGCATTCATTATACCACGGTCCCGGTTTGGGTAAATTATCGCGCATAAATACACCACGAAAATGGGGTAAATATTTCACATATTTACGTAAATCTGTATCTGTTAGTGCCCGCTCGGGCAATTTCATTATAAGTTTTTTGGATACGGTTGCAAGTATAATCCTAATCCTTTTCTATATGGTTTTATATACAAACCTCGGCCATTACGTATAGCAATAGCCTCCATCGTTCGGTTATGACGTTCATTTTCATTCAACTGTTTTTGTGCCGCTTTAGCATCATTAATAGCTTTCGCAATTCCTGATGCACCACCCGCTAACGCACCAGCTGCCGAAAGTGCCGCAAAAATTGGTAAAATTGGTAGAACACCACCCGTTTTAGGTATTGGAATAATACGTGGTGTTTTAATTTTTTTACCCCTAGCTGAAACTTTAGCCGCTTTAAGAGCAAGCTTTACAGCATTATTAATTTTCACGTTTTACTTTTTTAACAGTACCACGTACACTTCTTCGCACTTGACCGAGTGTAGCCTTTTTGTTCACACCCATACCAAGTTTTACTTTAGCTTTCATGGCGTTTGTTACTGCCCACGCAGCAGTTTTTTCACCAAATTTCGCGTCTGAAGATTTAACTCGATCCCAGGCTGCGTTTGCTAAAATTAAATCCGCCTTATGTCGATCAGAGAGATTTTTACTTTGCGAGTAAGCGATATCGTGTGCCTTACAAGCTTCGTCTAATCTATTGATTCCCGGATCACCTCTTGCTAATCTTTCTTGTAATTTTGTACCCGGTCCACAATATTGATAGCCGGGTATGTGAAGTTCGAACGGTAATTTGTTAATTAATGAATTAACAAGTCCACGACCACTTCGTTGTTGTTGCCGGTTGTGACGTAACATTAGAACTGAATGCTGATAACATTTGATTCGAGCTATTTATAGATTCATGAAAAATTGAAAAGAATCAATTTCATGAACAGCGAATTTACAATTTTAATCACTTTCAATCAAATAAATCCTCTTTTCACAACAATTAGAATTTATAATACATAGATGCATAATATTATCCTTTTCAATATGATTAAAAACTATTGACAACAATGGTTCATCAGAATCGTTAAACCATTTAATTTCATTGTTGTCGGTAACTTGTGAATCACTGCAACAATTAAATTCATTGTTGACGAGTATACATTCAAGACCTAAGGTGCACCAATCCACGCTGTAGTGATTCATGATGACTACTGCGCGTAAGTATATAAGGGGGTGAGTGTTTATATAATCAATCAGTAGCGTTAAAAATGCGTTTCGTAAAACAAGATGTTCAGCTACCAATCAAAAATATGGATTTTGTATCAACCACATTAGCTGAAAAAAAAGCATGGCCCCTTATTACCGGATAGTATAAGATGTATAATCTCTGGTCCTTCAGGGTGTGGCAAGACTAGCATTTTATTAAATTTATTAGAACATCCGAATGGATTAAGTTTTGAAAATATTTATCTCTATTCAAAATCACTCTGTCAACCAAAGTATGAGTATTTGAAACGCGTTCTCAAACCAATAAGGGGTTTAGGATATTTTAGTTTTTCTAATAATGATGATGTTATAGCACCAGAAGATGTAAAAATTAATTCAATTTTTATATTTGACGATGTTGCAACGGATAAACAAAATAATATTAGAGCATATTTCAGTATGGGGCGTCATGAAGATGTTTCAGTCTTCTATCTTTGTCAGACATACAGTTTCATACCAAAACAATTACTTAGAGATAATGCTAATTTAATAGTTTTATTTAAACAAGATTTGACTAATATCAAACATGTTTTCCAAGAACATGTAGGTAGTGACATGTCATTCGATCAGTTCAAAGAAATTTGCAATGAATGTTGGCGTGAAAGGTATAATTTTTTAGTTATAGATAAAGATAGTGAGTTAAATGGCGGAAGGTATCGTAAAAATTTCGATATCTTTATTCAAATTAAAACTGATCAATAACATATAGATTATTTCTATATGAAATACCATTGTGTGTGTGTGTGTGTGTGTGTGTGGTCGAACCGAAATAGACTAACTCATTTTACCATTTACATATAGTTCATTGCTAGATGATACTATACTTACTCAGCATCAATATTCAAATACTTGCCCCTGAATATAGGCAATTACACTGCGTCGCTAAGTGGCCCCATACCTACTGATGCAGTGCGGTTAGACCGAATACATGTGCGGTTGGACCGGAAACGTGTGCGGTTGGACCGAAATAGTGTGCGGTTCGACTGGAAATGTGTGCGGTTCGACCGAAATAGTGTGCGGTTCGACCGAAATAGTGTGCGGTTCGATCGAAATAGTGTGCGGTTCGACCGAAATAGTGTGCGGTTCGACCGAAATAGTGTGCGGTTCGACCGAAATAGTGTGCGGTTCGACTGAAATAGTGTGCGGTCGAACTGAAATAGTGTGCGATCGAACCGAAATCCCTGTTCAGTTCATCAGTTTGGGTCGGAAAAGCTATAAAATGGCTGCGTGCACGTTCACATTGCACATTTGCTAGTAAACTGTAATAGCATAAGCACGCACACACTATGGATAAGGAACGGGAGCTAAAACGAAAAATCATCAATGCTACAAAATCCATACGCGCCAAATACCGTGCGCTGAAAGATAGTCAGTTTAAACGAGAGAAAAATTTACAAGAATCATTTAAGCCAATAACGGAGCCACTTAAGGAATTAACTGCTGAAATAAGAAATGAACCAATAAAAAGTTTCTTGGTTAAAGATGAAAAACCTAAAATTAAAAAAAGCACGTCTTTCAACCGATTCTGATGTCGATATAAAGTCACATTTTCTTAGTAATGATAATAATGATGATGATACTGAGATATTTAGGTCAACGCTTATGGAACAAAGTAGTCAACCTACAGCAACACCTTATGTGATGGAACAAAGTAGTCAACCTACAGCAAAACCCTATGTTGGTGCACTAGCTGAAAAATATCTCACGTTAGCAACCACACGTAGAGCTAAAAGAACCCTTGATCATACCTATGGACCACGTATAGATGAGCGAACAAATAAATGAATGATTGGTAATTCTGAATTGGATATAATTGATGATAATTTTATTATTAACAACATCGTTTACCCCGGCACTGAAGGTCTCTTTGAGTTAATGTTTAAAAAATATCCAAATCATCATGTATACACAGAGTCGGATTTAGATACTTATAAGACCATTTTAAAAAGTACTAATGCACATAAAAGAAGTTATAATATTAATACACCAGTTAATTCAAATCAAAGTTATAAGTATAGAATAATTATAAGAAAACTTTTTCCATCCTCACCAAGGTACACGTCAGCACCCAAACGACAACTAACCGGTTCCGGTTTAATGCATTATGATGCTAATCAAACGATTGATTATCGTTATTGGAATGATATAGACGAACTTATCGATAGGTTAATATTATTGGTTGCATCACAGCAAGCTGGACATCCCAATCATCAAAATGAGATACAAGCCATTTTAGAGGAATTGCGTGAGGCTGATGTAATAGAATAAATACAGGTGATCAACCTGATTAGATAGTCATTTCAAACATGAGCGTTGACAAATTCGGTCGATTCAGCAGTGGCGGAAAGGCCGCTTCCATTAATTTAACAACAAATGGTGATTACGATATGAAAGATAAACGTCTGACAAACGTTCGCATACCTAAACATAAAGCTGATGCTGTTAACTTGGCTTTTCTTAATGAAGCGCTTGCTAAAATTTCGAACGGTATGACAACACTTGAAAATTCACATAAACAATTTGAATCAATTGTGACCGCAAAACTTAGTCATTTGGAGAACATGGATAATGAGTTGAAAATGGTAACGGAGACTATTGCAAATGCGGTATGTAAAGAGGAATTTCACGTTAAATTTAAGCAATTAGAAAATAAAATACAATTTATTTCGAACCTATATAAGCAACTCATTGTAAGTACCATGCCAACAGTTCAAGATGAGTAAAGTTAAAGAACAAGTTGTAAGCGAATTGCACAAACCGGCTCGTAAAAATTTCAAAAGGCGTTGTGTTATAACTAAGGGTATCGATGATTTATGGCAGGCTGATCTTGTTGAAATGGGTGCTTATGCGAAAGAAAATCATGTATATAGGTACCTGTTGACAGCTATTGACACATTTTCGAAGTATGCTTGGACTGTACCGGTAAAAGATAAATCTGGAGCGCTTGTTACTGCTACCGTGGAAACAATATTCAAACAGAGCAAGCGCACACTGACGCACCTTCAAACAGACGACGGCCGAGAATTTTTTAATAGTAACTTTAAGGCGTTAATGGAAAAACATAATATTAATCATTATTCTACGTATAGTACGTTAAAAGCTTCAATCGTTGAACGTTTTAATCGTACCATTAAGAATAAACTTTGGTGTGCTTTTTCTCTAAACGGTAATTATAAATGGTTTCAATTAATTAACGATTTAGTTGATGAATATAATAGAACAAAGCATCGTACAATCAAAATGGCTCCACGAGATGTCACTGCTGATAATGAAGCATATTTATTATCTAATGTATACAGTAATATAAAAATTGCTGGTGCAGCCAAGTATAAAGTTAACGACTTTGTTCGAATTAGTAAATTTAAATAAATCTTTGAAAAAGGCTACACACCGAATTGGTCTACGGAAATTTTTAAAATCGTCAAAGTTCAACATACAAATCCGGTCACGTATCTACTTGAAGATATCAATCAACGGCCTATCCGAGGCAGCTTTTACGAGTATGAACTACAGAAAGTTAAATATCCTGATGTGTATCTCGTGGAACGAATTCTGAAGAGACGTGATGGGAAAGTATTGGTCAAGTGGCTTGGTTTCCCATCGGATAACAACAGCTGGATTCAAGAATCTGATATTGTTTAAACAATCTAATTTTTGATAATCTGTAAGATAAAAAGTTTTTTTTTTTTTCAAATAAATAACACGTATATGTAAATACTTTTTTTTTTTTATTTTTAAAATATAAGTATGAATACAAAATATTTTCACAATAAATATATGTGTAATATTTTTTACAATAAATGTTTTGTATATGAAATATTTTTTACAATAAATGTATATGAAATATTTTTTACAATAAATAAATATTAAAAATTGTATGATTTGTTTATATATTCAATAACACCCGAACGTAACTGTTTCATGTTTTCAGGCAACTGATCCCATACTTGACAAATTCGTTGTGCATATTCGGGTATCATATATGCATACAGATGTTGCACCCAAATATCATATTTCAATAGTTGTTTTGTTAAGTATAATAACATATCGAAATTTATGACTTTTGTATACAAATAAGGATGAGTCAGAAATATGTCTTCAACGTATGAAATCCGTGTTGCAAATGTCAATGGTTCACCAACGGGCGGTTGAAAGTTTTCCTCCATTTTCACGCCATTCTTGCATATTCCACAGCGAATTTTCAAAACATGGTTCACATTCTTGAAACATGGCTCGATAATCGGATGGTAACCAAATCCAGGTGCGTTGTATGATTTTCGCACCATAACTTTTCAGCACATTCAAACTGATCCACTTGTAGATTTGAAGAAATGTTTCCAAAGTCAGTTCGTTCAGTAGCATTGGTTCACGTTCGAAAAATTCACCAATTGAAACATCCATTTTATCCCAGTCCATTGGTTCCGGTTCGGACAATTTCAAATTTTGCATTTTTACAATAGCGTCAATTGTTTTTTCGTAGGTATCAACCCGTTTACGTAGTTTATCCAGTTCACTTGAAAATATTTGTAGCCGTTTCCAGTAAGCCGACGATGACGATGCCATTTCCACTTGCGTACTAATTTAACGAGTAATGTCCCCATGCTAAAGTATCCGTTTTCCCCTCCACAATATGTCGTTTCGTATCATACGGGCTGAGCGCCACCTTGTTCTGAGTTACACTATACACGTTATGTTTTTTCGATTGTATCAGGTTTTGTTGTCGGTTTATGATTGTATTGTATTTTAGACAGTCCACGTAATCGTTAAAAGTTATCGTTTTCTTAACCACAGAGTTTTTTACACCTTTCGCTTTCTTCGTGTGATCCTCGCCGTCCACTTGACAACTGCACATTTTTGACCTTAAACCCACAAATTTTGTAAATATTCGTCCATTTAGCTCATCCTTCATTAACGCGAGTATTTTCTTATTGACTCTTGGCATGTTATATTGATTATCCGCGCTGTAATCTGACGTATCAAAGTATTGAATATCACGTTTCATTATTTCATAAATATCTGGGCATTTTATCTCGTAAATCAATGAATCGGTATCCGTGTAGAGTAATTTGCTGTTGTTCCCGAACGTTGGCTGTATGTAGTTGTAATGAAAATCGTAGACACATGTTTTCAAAATATCCAGAATTACTTGCCCGACGTATATTGGTTTGTTCATAAACACTTTTGTTTTCCGTAGTTCGACCGCGATGAGATTCCCGTTAAATATGGTGCGGCTGTGGAAATTCGGTTTCGCTATCATAACTTCCGCACCATATCGTCCATACCATTTCGTCAACAATTTCACAATCGAGTGTTTCCGTACATTTTCCATCATTTTCCCGAAGACCGCGTTGTTTAGTAGCTTGTAGAGATTTTTCTCGAATTCGTTTCCCACCATTTGTCTTAGAGCTGTATTCAAGTCGATGTAGGATTTAAGCCATGGTGATTGATTAAACTGTAGCACTCTATATATTTTCTTTAATTTCATCCCGTGTTGTAGACATTGTTTCAGGTTCCAATAGTGTATCACGTATTTCTGTTTGTTGTATAGCGTTGCCAGTAACATTTCCTGTTTAGTACCAGGTGCACACATTCTCTCTGGACATAATGGTAAATCGTTGTGTTTATCGTGCATTTCTCTCGGGTATTCCAAATCCACTTCAAGTATGTATCCTGTAGGTGACTCGTCGCTTATTTCTCGAACATCAGTCTCGGTATTATCGATCCATTTGAAATTTCCCGTTGGTAAGTATTGTGACATTGCCCATCCATATAAGTTGCTCACGTCATAATACATCAGGTATTTTGATTCCTCGTTCGGATCGTAGGTGTTCATATATTTATTGTTTGTTGTCGCGTATTGGTTACTACACTGGCTTAGTCCGCCTCGAATATCACGTTCAATGAATAATAATTGGTCTACATCGGATATCAGCTCTAACTCCACTTTTGTATATTTTAAGGCTGCATCCCACGTAAGTCCCGGCGTCGTGTAATAATGAGCTGGATCTAATCCATGTGTGCGCATGCATGTATCCCGAAAATTCTCAAAAACATCCGCGAGTAGTAGTATGTCCGTTTTCATATATAAATTTGAGTATTCTCCAAGCGTCTGTATGTTGAATGTATCCCAAACTTTTTGTGCGTGTGTGTAGTCATCCATGGTGATATCGTTGTCGTTGAGCCGATTGTAGAATTTCTCCCGTGATGGTAAATATGTTTCTTCCAATTTATCCCAGCCTGATATATAATCGTACGGAAAAACACCATTGTGCGTAAGTAATTTGTAATCTCTGTTCGGAAATTGCGACTTTACTATATTGAATTCGTTGAGATATGAAGATAACACAGGCCAACGACTAAAAAACTTTTTTAATACTTTAACCATATTTTTATGGATTTTAGTGTGCTGAATCTGAAAATAACAATAAAATTGCTGTATCACCCACCATTTCCCTACATTTTACATCATAAACCTTTATATTCAAAAAAATAGTTCAGAAAATTAATGCAATCAATATAATACTAAATATGCGAAAGCCAGCGATCCAATATCTTATAATGAATATAATATCTTATAATTCCAATATCTTTGCTCAAAGTTCCCGCATTTATCAGAAGCAAAGTTATAAGAGGGCGTCTTCATTGGCCCTGATATAAGAAAAATGATGTTTGACACTGAGTTTGAATTACATATAATAGTGAAAGAGAAAGAGGCTTGGATTGCTTTCAAGGAAGTTGTTAACAAGTTTTTGGGTAACAAAAAAACCCAGACTATAATATAACCATTGTATCTAATATGCTTAATCGCTTCAAGAATTTGGGATGTTTAACGAGCTTAAAGATTCATTTTTTAAGGAGCCAGACTACTTTCTGGACAATTTAGGAGCTGTCAGTGAGGAACAAGGAGAACGTTTCCACCAGGATATAAAGATAATGGAAAAACGGTATCAGGGACGTTGGAACACCAGGCTGATGGGAGATTACTGTTGGTCCTTTCACCGAGAAAGTCAGCAAGCGGCACACAGAAGAAAAAGCCACATCCGAAGCTTCAAAGAAAAGAGAGAAAGAAAATATAAACCCATGGACTCTTAAAACCTTCATAGAACTTAGTATTAGGAATAAAAATATATTTTATGTGTTAAAATAAAGTTCTGTTTGTCTTGTACAAGTTATTTTTTTTCCACTCCTATAGAATATTAGCATATTTCATTAAATCTGACATAGTCAAAATGTGACAAAACTGTGGGTGATACAAAATAATGAAATTCAAATTTGGACTTGGCACCCAAAAAAATATAACGATCACCTATTAACATTAAAAAAGTTTTTTATGACCTTAATTTTGCAGGCCTGTGTAATTTATCCAGACTTGATGCCATAAATCTAAAAGAGTCGATGAATCTAAATGTAATTTCGCTGCCCGTAACATGTTTAGTGAATGCAGTGTATCGTTCCTTGTTGATTGGTAGTAAGTCGACACGTCCCTCGAATGCTGTTGCTATATCCTTTATTACGAAATGTGCATCATAATCACTCAAGTTGTGGAATACAACAGGAATCATATGAAAATCTTTATAATTCAAGTTGCATCCCTTGTGCGCAGGTCCATTGTACTCGCCGGTGAAGTGGTTATGATCACGAACCACAATATCCTCAGGTTTGAATGGTTTCTCGCAGATGTGGCACCCGGTACTTCGTTGTTTAAGTTGCTGTTGTTCTTCTGGTGTTAACTCGTTCATTGGTATTATGTTGTCATATATGGGTTCCAAGATATTTTCACGTAACGTTGCCAGTTCTTCCGCGAACCATTTTTCGCAATTTGGCTCGCGGTATGATCTATAGTAGCTTAACTGGTTGTTGTAGGAGCAGTGAAAGTAGTAACCGATACTGTATGCCTGATGTTGTTGATACGTTGTCGTGTTTTTCTGATTTTCGTTTTCCGTTACCGGTTGCAGAATGATTTGACGTCCGCGCAAATTATAAATGGAACACGTTTCTTGTTGCTGTAGTTCTTGAATGATATGTATTTGCTTTTCCCTTCCGGCATTATCACCCGACATTTGTTCATGTTGACGCAGTTTTCTGTATGATTCGTTAGTTTTTCCTCGGTGCGAAAGTAATTTAAACATCGATCGCGAATGTATTTTTTCCCGTCACGTTTTGATAGTTGTTTTGATACAAGTCGCGATAAGTCTTTAATCCAACAAAAATGGTAGCGTAAATCTTGATCGTTGTCCTGTTCATTGTCTTCATCCTCGTAATACTCATTCTGGATCATTAAAAGGTTTATGTGGTTTTGTTTCTTCTCTCTCGTTAGCGCAGCAGGTACGGTTTCGAAATGTCCATTTTGTTTTTTTAGCATAAACACGTTGACTGATATTATTGGGTTCTGTTTCTCGAATTTGCTCACTTGTTGGATCGTCATTGGAAACTGTATCCCGTCTAAATTTAGCACCGTTGAGTAGTGTGGGTAAGAGCTGGTTCGAGCTGGATTTTTATTTGATGTTGCTGGATAAAGTGCAGATACCACTGCCCACGCAAAACAGGCGCCATCGTTGAAGTTTTCAATGTTGATGCATGCTTATTTTCGTTTTATTTCCTGCGGCAATTCGATGTAGCTTGATCCACGGATAGGTGTATACTTGTTGATGTTCACGGCTAGGTTAATTATGGAGGACAATGCCCACCCGCTCCCCGATTCGGCAAATTCGCTCAATTTTCTTAGAATTGGTTCCTGTACGTGTTCCATGAAGCATTGTTTTAGGTTTGTTCCACGATCTATTATGATATTCGGCGTATTGAAGTGTTTCATGTCGTATTTATCCACATCACCATCAGTTTTAACGAATAACCCGCAAAACGTTGTATTCACTTTAATCGTTAGGTATTGTTTCAGAATATTTTTTATTCGTCGGGTGAACATTGACCTGGCGTCTTCTAAAAAGTTCTTTGGTTCTATGTGCGTTATGTTGGTAACCACTCCCGTTCGTATCCGGCTCCCAAATGCTGATTCAACGTCCGCCCATTGGATTCTGTCCGACTGTTTCCGTTGGTTTCGATTCATACCAGCACCTAAAACAATCAACATATTAAAATTATAAAAAAATCACTTAAAAAATTACAAAATTTATATTTGAAAAATAAAACTTGTATGTAATGTTTTTGTAGCGCCTTCATTCTAATACGAAACCCTTTCATTTTGCCCGCACATGACTCGAAGTGTTTCCGTTGTCCCAAATTTTCTGCTCCACGTATAGCCTTGTTGATTAGTCTTATATTGGTATTTGTATGTTTCATCCATTTTTCCAGTTCATCCACATCCCGTGTATCCATTTCCAGTAATGATATCGCGTTTCGTACATTTTCCACCATTCTAGTTGTCACGTCGTTTAATGAAGCCATTGTTGTATTTTAATCTTGATCCAAATTCTTTCAACAATAACAATATTAACTGCTTGAAGATTGCTGAAGAAGTGATTTGAGGGGGCACGCGGACTTCAATTTATACGATTTTGACTGCTCGAAAAATTCTGGAGGCAAATCACAAAAAATGCTGTCTCAGAATTTTTACAACGAAAATAATCGAAGGTCAAATGTCAAATTCCGAGAAATTTATTTTGCATTTGAAACCTAATTGCTGACTAATCTTAAATAAACATTTTTAAAATTAAAACTTATATAAACAAATTGAAAAACCCCCGATTATTATCAGGCCATAAATTAAAAATTCCAAGAAAACTATTTCGTATTTGAAATCTTAAATAAACATTTTTTAAATTAAAACTTATATAAATAAACAAATTAAAAAATATCTGAGTATGAGTCAGCAAAATCTTAAATAAACATAGCTAAATTAATGATTTACGATGACATTAATGTAAACAAATTCCTGGAACTAACAAGTTGTGACTTGCTTTTAAATAAAATTCTCCTCTGACTATGATGCAAACATATCATGAAATTACATCATCCTAAATAGTCAGCTAAAAAATCTTAAATAAACAAACTCAAACCGTATAAAAGTCACGAGTTTTTTACTAAATAAACATCTTATACATCTTATAAAGTGCTGACTCATATTCCCTCAAGTACAATTGACACCCAAATTTCCGGCAGTACAGTAGCGGTCAGAAATCTGGACTCTGGAGTCCGAAGTTAGTTTTGCGGTAGCGCTTGGTACAGTGCGCTCCACAAAATTTACCGGCCTCCCCCGATTTTCGTTTAAGATGACGCAATTAAGTGAGGCCAGGGTTTGCACGTAATAAGCATAGTACACTTCAAAAAGTGATCGGAAACCTTTTGGAGCATGGGGGCCCGCACTTTTGACACGGTAGTGTACCAAAAATTTAAGTACAGTACGATGTCAAAAGTTTGGGGCCACCTCTTGGGTTAGGGTAATCTCACATTTTTGACGTAGTAGTATACCTTTCGTTTAAAATGACGCAATTAAGGCAAGCGCGTGTTAGGGTCAAGGTTTGCACGTACACAAAATAAGTACAGTACGCTTCAAAAAGTGATCGGATACCTTTTTAGTCAGGGGGTCCGCACTTTTGACACCGCAGTGTACCAAAAATTTAAGTACAGTACGGTGTCAAATTTTGGGGCCACCCCCGAGTCAGGGTATTCCCCACATTTTTGACGCGGTAGTGTACCTCATCTATCAAATTGTGGCCTAAAATTCAGTCTGCGCATGCGTCGTGTACTAAAATTCAGTCTGCGCATGCGTTAGGTTTGCATTCAAAAACTATGTTAGTGCTGGTGAGTAATGGGTTAACACAAATCAAAATCGTGTTGAATAAATTGTGATGATGCATAATGGGTTAACTTGAATTTATTTTGTCGAAGTGATGACGATGACTCATGATTTTCAAGGCCAACAGTATGAGCGCGTGTTGGGGTCAAATGTCAACAACAAATTTTGATACATGTACTCGGTATGTGTCGGGTCAAAGGTCAATCCATACACTAGGTATAGTAGGACCCCAAACTACACGGTTCTTAACACCGTCAAAAAGTAATCCGGAAAATTGGGGTTTTACTGTGTCACCGTACTGTCCTAGCCTACCTACTCCGAATTATTAGCATTCTGTAAAAATTTTCCCGTAGCCGAGAAAGTTACACCTAAATATGCATAAGAATTAGTTAATTCAATTTCTTCTCCATTATATCTAAAAACCGGTAAAGATTTACACTTACGGGATTTTCAGAATGCAACAATTTTTGTTTTGCTAGTATTCACTGTTAACCTATTCATTGTACAATATTGCCTTAAAGTATCCAACTTTCTTTGCACATCACCAGGAGAATACGCGAATAGCACAATATCATCAGCATAAAGCAATATTAATACGTCAGTTTCGTTGTTTAGTTCAAACCCACGTAATCCCTTTTCTCGGAAGAAAGCTTCAGTATCATGTATAAATAAGTTAAAAATTAATGGACTTAAAGTTTTACCTTGAAGTACTCCGGTTGTAATATTGAAAAATTTAGAAGCTTTGTACATTAACTTAATTTGAGCTCTAGCTTCATCATATAAATTTTTTATAGTTATAAAAACTTTTCCACTAAGCCCCACCATATATAGTTTTTGACAGAGTATATCATGGTGAACAAGATCAAAAGCGTTTTTTAAATCAGCAAAAAAGCATATACATATTCACCGTTGTGTCGAGTGTATGAACTAATAACTGAAGATAATATAAAAATATTATCAATACAGCTTTGGTATAAAGTAGTATTATAAAAATAATATCACGCATTATTAGGATTTTGGCGAAGTTTTCTTCCTCCTTCGCGATCGTGAGCACCGGAAAGCCAACTCTCCTTGGTAAATTTTTCAATTGTTTGGCATCTTCGGAGAACTTTTCCGTTAATACATCTAAATCTGAAAATAAGTTATTGGCGTTTGGAAGCTGAAATTTAGAAGGTAAAATAAAACAAATAAAGAAACTTTAACAATGTTTATTAATAGAAATGTCTAAATCACAAATTTATAAGCAGAATGCGCGAAAAAAACGTCCTTTAAGCTGTTTACACTGTTGCCTTAAAACCCTACAATTGACCACGATATCTATAGGGGTAAAGAAAATAAAAAGGATTAAATTTCAAACAGTTTAAATTATATTTACAATTTGATTCATAATAAATTTCAAACTAGTACAATTACTGAATGGAATCTTTAAAGAAAAATAAAATCGGTAAATAATCAATTATTAAATAATCAAAATTGAACAATCAAAACAAGTTATTAATTAATTACATTAACCAATTAACCAATCGACAAATATAAATTCCAAAACTATTACAGCTGTTTGATAGCAATTAAATAAAAAAAAGATTACCTGGTGAAAAGGTGTGAAAATTTATATACAATACTATACCGGCTTCTTTACATATTATAAAGAAAAATATTTACACACGCAGAGGTAACTTGGAAAAAACGAATTCTTAATTATAAATAAACTTAATATTAATAAATAATAAAAAATAATTGAAATAATCACAAAAGTATGCAAAATAAATTTCGATACATACAATTGCTACAATAAAATGAAATTAAATTTCATTAGAAAAACCTTGCGTTTTAATTAAATATCACCAAATATTATTGGCGTCAAATGTAGAAATATTAAAGTGTTAAACACTAACTACACTAATTTTCTCCCTTCGTTACCCGAGCGTATTATTACTATAACGACATAGCTTAAATAATTAAATGTTTAGTAAAATCGAGCAACAAATATGATCACGAAACCTGAAGGGCCAAGTGATCGAGTGGATGGTACGTATATCTCACCGTGCCATAGTCCACGTAATTAATTTAAATACCAAGTGTCAGAAGGACACTTGCAACTAACTACTCGTAGGTACGAGTGAAACTCTTTGCCTACTGGCTGACTGTGTTCTGTCTGGTTACTCTTATCAGCTAACTTCAATCAGTTTGCCTTTATTGTTAAAAGTCGCTTGCGCACTACTTCATAGAAAATTCTAGAAATATGAATAATGTTTATTACTTATTGATGCATTACATAATACATATGTACCTTTAATTAATTATTAAGTATATTTTGAAATATACATATGTACCGTTGTTAATCATAAATAGAGCAGGGCCGAAATGCAAAAGTATTTTAAATGTTCTGAAACAACTTTAAGAAAATTATATTGAAACTTTTAATGACAAATATTAAATACATTTAAAATACGTTGCACTGTAATTAAATTTTTATTAATAATGTTAAGTTTTTTTTGTTATTTTAAATGATTGTACCGCTGGTTCGATGTATGATTTTGAATGTGGTAAAAAAAAAACTTATTTATAAAATATGAAAAAAAAAAAACTAAGCTAGCAGTAGATTCTAAATGTAAAAGGAAACAAAAGATCACTTACCAAACTTTGAGATCTGATGTCCGGAACTCCCCTTCAGCGGACCGGCGAAGGAAATAAGGGTTCGGGTAAGGATTTTAGAGTATTGCCGGTGATATACGGCTGAAAAACACTCTTGATTACTCGCGTATGTATACGCTAATGGCTATGTGTAAAAACTATATGTAAAAATACTATTTGCAACACAACTAAAATGCACTCCTCGAAGATCAACTATCAACTAGGTATTCGAAGCGTATATATATATGATTTAGCAATAATAAGTTATTCTTTTTGCCTATTATATAATAAACTCATAAACAAATGAAAATAATACACTTGTATATAGACATACTAATGACCTCTATTAATCAGAGGGAAAATAAAAGCTTTAATTATTGTTTTTTATCCAAAAGATTAATTAAAATTAATTCAACTAAATGGCGCAGACATTCCCCCCGGGCTGAACAAAGTTTCAGAATCCTATTTAAGGAAAATAAACGACGAATAACTCAAATAATTGTAACTTTGAAAAATTATGAACTGTATTGAAGTTACAATTAATTTTACCGAAAAAAATGAACATTTCTACATGTAAATATTTCTGTGTGTAATCTTCTAGATGTAAATGTCTATATGTATATTGTATATATCTAAATGAAAATAACTATACGTAATTAGCTAAATAATTATGCAGTTAGACTGTAATCTAATGCATAGTAACTATAAATATGAATTATATCTAGTTATGAAATATGAAAAAAGTCTAAAGTATTGAAGTTATGGCGTTGGTTAAGGACAAATTTTGGAGACTGGTCGCCTGTAAATACCCGTTTTAGTACGAACATCCACTACACGAACGATGCTATCAGGTCCAAAGTATAATTTTTCTATTACGCCTAAAGGCCAAGTTAACGGAGGAGTGGATGGTTGAATTAAAATAACTACAGTTCCGACCGAAATAGGTTTGGTCTCTTTGGTCCATTTTTGTTTAGTTTGCAGAGTAGTCAAATACTCTAAATTCCATCTACGCCAAAAATCCTGTATCATTCTATCAATTAAACGGAATCTATCAAGTCGGTTAATATTTTCCGAGGTAAGATCCACACTAGGTAGGCGATCTAAAGGACCAAGGTTTAAAAAATGTGCGGGTGTCAAAGCTACAGGATCTACTGGATCTGAGCTCAGAATGCATAAGGGCTTGGAATTCAAGACCGCTTCAATTTGAACCAAAAGAGTATTGAACTCTTCATATGTTAACAAATGACCATGAGTGACCTTATATAAATGTGTTTTTACTGAGCGAATATTTGCCTCCCATAATCCGCCCTGATTAGGTGCATGGGGTGCTATGAAATGCCACTCAAAGCCTTTACTAATTAATTCATTTCGGATTGAATTATTGTACTCGTCAGAGTTGACTAATTTGTACACCTCATTTAAGGCTGATTTTGCGCCCAGAAAATTAGTTCCATTATCGGAAAAAATCTCTAAAATAGGCCCTCGTCGTGATATGAAACGCTTAAAGGCTTGTAAGAACTGCGCAGTAGACAAATCTGAAGCAAGTTCCAGATGTACTGCTTTTGTGGCCATACAAACAAATAAACAAATGTACGCTTTTACCGGACGAATACCGCGTTTTCGATAAGGAATAATAGAAAAAGGACCACAATAATCACATCCTGAACGAACAAAGCTCTTAATACCTTGAACTCTGCAGCTGGGTAAATCATCCATAATAGGATTTTCCGATTTTGGTTTAGCTTAAAACAAATATTGCATTTTCGTACAATGCGCCTAACTACACTACGACCAGAAAGGATCCAAGAACGTAAACGCAATAATGATAACACCAAATGAGGTCCAGTGTGTAGATTACTCCGATGATAATATTCTATAAGAAGTTCTACTAATCTACTATTCTTAGGCAGTAAAATAGGATGTCGTACATTATAATCTAAATTTGATTGAGATAAACGATCACCAACTAAAATTAATTTATCCTTTAAAAATGGACGTAATGATCGCAGATTGGGTGGACAAACACCCGATTCTAACTGAGCTATGGCCGAAGAAAAATGTTGCCGTTGAACTATTCTAATGAGAGTTGCTTCTCAGCAACTTCTAAATTTTTAACTGAAATGAAATTTTCTATAGGAAGAATTCTAACGAATCTAAGCACAAAGACGACTATTCGAGCGACGATTAATAAGTGTGAGAAAAACATTATCAGAGTTATTTGTAATTACTAAACTAACGGATTTAATTTCAGGAAGATTTTGTTGAATAGCTACTCTTTTAATAGGCCACTCGGATGTATCAGATTTTAGCCAAATTGGGCCCTGTAGCCATGTATCAGCATATTCTAAAAATGCAGCTGGACTTAATCCCCGAGATAAACAATCGGCTATATTTTGTTTACCCTCGATATGAAACCATGAGGAAGGGTTAATTAAAGACTGAATTAAGCTTACACGATTCGCTACAAATGTCCGAAGTTTACTAGGTTGCGTCGCAATCCAGTTAAGTGTAACCGTTGAATCGGATAGCGCGTACACTTGAAATATCTTTAAGCGAGATTCATAATTTTTTATAACAAAATGTAAAAGTTTCGCGAGACAATGTGCAGCACATAATTCGAGTCTGGGTATTGAAACTGTTTTCATCGGTGACACTTTACATTTAGCCAGCAATAGATTACTATGAACATCACCATTACTGTCAGTACAACGTAAGTACACTACACTACCAAACGAAGTTGAACACGCATCAGCAAAACCTATCAGTGTTACAGGTTGGTGTTCTACGGTACCTATATGACGAGGAAGTCTAAAATTAGCTAACAAAGGCAACTCACTTTTAAATTTATTCCATCTTTCCACTATAGAAGAGGAAGGGGTTTCGTCCCAATCTACTTGTTCTAACCATAAATCTTTTATAATAAGTTTAGGGATCAAAATAATCGGAGCTAAATAACCACAAGGATCATAACATCTAGCTACGGTGGACAAAATATGTCGTTTGGTACAAGAGCCTTCAATAAATTTTAACGAAAATGAGAATATATCTAAACTAGGAATCCATTGAAGTCCTAAAACTTTCTGAATTGTATTGTCAAAATCTACAATATCGATGGCACGATTTTCTAATGGAATGGCTTGGAGCAACAACGGTGAATTTGTTGCCCATTTGACCAATTTAAAACAGCCTTTATTAAAAAGGTTGATTAATTGATGGTACAAGTTTATAAAGTTTTGAGACGATTCTACACTAGAAACAATGTCATCCACATACATGTCTCTTTTTACTAAGGTACACGCTTCTGGAAACGTAGTTTCCTCATCTTTAACTAACTGATGGACAGTACGTATAGCCAAAAACGGTGAAGATCTTACTCCAAACGAAACAGTATTTAATTCGTAAATGTCTATGGGATCATTTGGAGAAAACCTCCAAAAGATTCGCTGAAACCTATGATGTTCTTTAACTAAGTTTATTTGCCTATACATTTTTTGTATATCGGCTGTGAATGCTATTTCAAAAAGTCTAAAATTTAAAAATAAAGCACAAACATCTGTTTGCAATTTTTCACCTGTATAAAGTAAATCACTTAATGAATATGTACTATCACTTTTACAAGAAGCGTCAAAAACAATTCGAACAGGTGTTGAAGACGAGTCATATTTAAACACGGGATGATGTGGAATATAATAATCACCTATTTGATCATTATCTCTTACTACTTTTGACATATGATTCTGAATAATATAATCCTTTATAATGTCCGAATACTGTTTCCGAAATTCTAAATTTCTTTCTAATTTGCGTTAAAGTGACAAAAATCTACGAAGTGCTATCGAGTATGAATCACCTAAAAATGAACTATCCTTTTTGAAAGGAAGTGCTACGATGTATCTTCCCGATGAATCGCGACTATAAGTATTTCTATAAATATTCTCACATTCTATGTCGTCATTATATACAATTTTTCCAATGTTTATTTCTTCTAACTCCCAAAATCGCTTAACTAAATTATCTAAGGAAAAGTCTACCGTAATACAAAAACTATGAATTTGAATACTGCAACTAAAATTGGAGCTTTGCCCATTACTAGATAACCTAATGTGCTTTCTAAGGCCATCGGAGTATTTGGAGGACCCAAAATTTTATGGCTACCTATAAAAACTCCAAATAACTCACTACCAATCAAACCATCAATTTTATGAGGACGATAAAATTCATCATCAGCTAATGGTATATTTCTCAAATGAGATAATTTTTGTATATCAGTTTGAACCGACGGTAATTTATCCGTAATTTTATGTACTACAATGACGTCTATACTATAACGTTTCGTACTATCTGATTTTGAAACGACTACTACAGATGTATACCCTAAAACAGCGCTACTAACTGAACCAACGCCACTAACAGATGAACTATATTTTGAAAAATGAATTTTCAAACGACGACAAAATTCCAGCGTTATCATATTAGTTTGACTACAACTATCAATTAAGAAACGACCGTCTTGAAAATTACCAAAATTATCCAGGACACTCACTTTTGCCGTGGATAGTAACACAGTATTAAAATGTAAATCCATTAATTTATTTTTATGTGTTACATAACAACAATTAACTACTGGTTGTTGTTTTGATCTATTATTATTTTCAATGTTTTTGGAATCGATATGTGACTCTGCATCTACAGGTCGATTACAAGTTAATTCAACTGATGTATCAGCTGAGTTTTTCTTTAATGTTCCAAAATGGAGCAACGTGTTATGTTTTCTATGACAAACTTTGCAAGTATGTGTACTGCGACAATTCATTATTTTATGCGGAAGCAAACAATTTAAACATAAATTATTATGTCTAGCGCAATTATAACGTTCGACTGGTGAAAATTCTAAAAATTTAGGACAACCTGCAATGAAATGGTTGCTTTTACAAACTGGACATTTTGAATTATTATTTTGGACAACAAAAGTACGAGTCGGAAGTGACTTATTGTAACTACTGGAAGGTTTTGTCGAACTTGCATTACTCCGAACACCACTAGTTCGAGCACAAATTTTTGTCTGTTCTCTAACAAATGTTACTATATCTTCATAGCCGGGAATTTCTGGTGTCCTTCTACTACTTTCAAATGATTTTTGAGTTTCAAGGCTAAGTTTTTGAAAAGCTAAATAAGCAAATATGTAATCAACCAAATCAGCTATTTGCATTTTTCTTAGTGCTGTAACAACGAGATCAAATTTTTCAAGAAAACTGTTTAAATTACTGACGGTTTCTACTGTGGCCGGTTTAAAATTAAATAACTGATCCAAATAAGAATTAGCTATAACCCTTTTATCTTCAAATTTATCGGTAAGAGTTTTCAAAATAATAGGATAATTTTCCGCTATTGGACTAATTCCTGAACAAACTGCTAATGCTGATCCACTCAAACAGCTAATTAAGTAATAAATTTTATCTGTATCAGATAAATCGGGATTATAATGAATCAAATTATTATAACATTCTATAAACATTTGCCAATTTTTAATTTCTCCATTGAACTTTGGTAAGGGTATCTCGGGTAACCTTCTTGTAATTTTATGGGAACTATCAGAATTATTTGAAGTTATATTTATCTCATTTGATGAAATATCTTTAAGTTTGCATTTAATTTTAACTATCATATCATCTACTGTGTCCAAAACCGTAAAATTTGGAACATATTCATTATTTAAATCTAATTCTACGTTATTTATATCGTCCACGATTCTACATAAATCATTTCTCGTTTCTTCTACGGATTCAAATCTAATCTGAAATTCGTTCAGTCCTTTGGGATCAAGTGCCGTATTAATTAAATCATACGACCGTTGTATATGCGAAAATAATTGTTGTTTTTTTGCATTTAATATTCTTAATCTTTTTTGTTTTTGCTCCATCCTGTATATATTAAACTTTAAACAAAGCTTAATATATGCAACTTGCAATTACTTGTTATTAGTTATGTAACTGACTATGTAAAAACGTTGCTTTGTCACTTTTCACAGCAAAATAACAGAAAAACACGAGTCGACTTTCGGCTTTTACACCATCATCAGGTGAAAAAACTTAACTAAAAATTGCTCTTTTTGGCGAAAACTATTTATAATATAGATCGGAGCGAATAATGCATTGGTGGGGGATGCTAGAGACAGAGACAGAGACAGATACAATCACAGTATACAATAAAATTAAAAATTTTTGTATTGTTTGCAAAGGTAGTTTACAGCAAAATTTATTTTTAAAAACTGGTTAGGTCCAATATTATTAAATTGACCGGAGCACACTGGGGAAAACCAGACACGTAAAAATAGCGGCGAACGACAATTACCAGAAACAAAGGAAATCATACAGACATCTGTCTGTTGATATGCACGAGGGGTTACACCCAGCAGGTAGCTGCTTTTGTTAAACTAAAAGGTTTGTTAAATGAAGTAAAATCAAAAATATTGTAAAAAGGCTATTTAAATATTAATTACCAGGAATGGATAAAATTTTATCCATTCCTGGTAATTAATATTTAAATAGCCTTTTTACAATATTTTTGATTTTACTTCATTTAACAAACCTTTTAGTTTAACAAAAGCAGCTACCTGCTGGGTGTAACCCCTCGTGCATATCAACAGACAGATGTCTGTATGATTTCCTTTGTTTCTGGTAATTGTCGTTCGCCGCTATTTTTACGTGTCTGGTTTTCCCCAGTGTGCTCCGGTCAATTTAATAATATTGGACCTAACCAGTTTTTAAAAATAAATTTTGCTGTAAACTACCTTTGCAAACAATACAAAAATTTTTAATTTTATTGTATACTGTGATTGTATCTGTCTCTGTCTCTGTCTCTAGCATCCCCCACCAATGCATTATTCGCTCCGATCTATATTATAAATAGTTTTCGCCAAAAAGAGCAATTTTTAGTTAAGTTTTTTCACCTGATGATGGTGTAAAAGCCGAAAGTCGACTCGTGTTTTTCTGTTATTTTGCTGTGAAAAGTGACAAAGCAACGATACCATATTTAATATGGATTTTCACAAAGTAAACCTGTCTAGTATTAATTATATGTAAAAACGTTTTTCGATGCTAAACTAAATCATGTATTTATGAAAATTCTAGAAAAAATCCATTACAAAATATACCAATTGAATGAAATATTCAACTAAATATCTATGCTATAATAATGAAAAATATCTACTGTAAACTGTAAATACTATTTTAAATGATTTATTAAATAAATATGAGCAATCAAGAATTTGAAAGACTATATCGACGGCTTACTTCTAATACCACGTATGTCGATTTTTTACTGTTTTGAGATAATTAGATATAAATGTTCAGAATCATCTTATACTGATGATAGGCTAATAAAAATTTCATTTTATTTATCAGAATGAAAGTTATTAACAATAATAGCACCTCGTATCTCCAAATTTCAAATTATGTCATAACCATGCGAGCCACCAGCGAGAGTCGATATAGTAGTGCTCAGTTATTTTTTTCTTATTATGTACCTTATGTACATATATTATGTATTTATCAACTTTATCAATTTATGCAATTTATGTAATAATTAGGTACACCAATTTTATTTCATGGTTGTCTCCGTTATCTCTATAAATAACAAAACAACAAAACCGTTGTAACAGTTGCAATTTGAAGTTATTATAAATTATTACTTATTAGTTTTTAGTGCAATTTTAATTTTATATTGACTTGAAAACGGTAAGTAAATAGGGTAAATAGTAAAAATATTTTATCCTAACCCTAAATTCATCGTTCGTGTCAAATCATTGAAATTTATTTTTCCATTTATTTCAGACAATATCAAACGACATGACTGGAAACTTACTTTCAAAGTCATCATCAAATACTAAATTTAAAAAAAATTTAGAAAATTCTATTCAAATCTATGAAGACGTTACATATGGTATTTTTTCTGATAAAATAATATACCTCGATGAGTCTACAGGTAAATTTATTGAATCAGAATCTTTAGGTGATTCGATTGAAGATAATTTCAATTCAGCGTTCAATAAGAATCTAAGTGACGAAGAAAATACAACGCCTAACCTTACGGACATACGATTAGATGAAACTTCTGGAATCATATCAAGAAAGAGGGCTCGAAAAAACAATGGTCATATTTCTGAATGGGAGAAAAATAAGAAAATAAGAGCTCGTGAAAACGGAAAGATTTATTACAGTACTGTTGGGTTAAGAAGGGTCGAGATGAAACTACGTGAAGAAAGAAGTTTGAAGGGTCGTTGTAATTCTAAAAGATGTGAGCTAAGTCAAAAATTCAAGTGCAATGATATTAATGAAGTTCAAAGAAAAGAAATATTTTCTATGTTTTGGAGGAAACAAAACTGGGACAAAAAAAAAGCATATGTGAGTTTATTGGTGGAAAATCACCCTATTGCATCCCATCTGCTAGTCAAAAATAAAATATTTCGAAAGAATTGTACCCTACGATATCATTTATTTGTAAATAACGAAAGAGTACGAGTTTGCAAGAAAATGTTTCTAAATACTTTAGATTTACATGAATGGAGAGTGTTACACTGGGTTAAAGACTCTAGTAAGTATGGTACATCCAAAAATTCTTTAAAACGTAAAAAGCGACTCGGTTCCATGAAGATGGAGCATATTAACAGTTTCTTAGACCTGTTGCCGAAAGTGCCATCGCATTATTGCAGAGCCGAGAGTAGTAAAACTTACTTAGAAATTATTTACACATCTGTTATGGATGTATATCGTAATTTTGAAAAACATTTGGCCGAAAAAAATATTCCTGACGATCAAAAAGGGGGGTATGAATTATTTTTGAAGCAAATGCATCGTAAGAATATTGGCATTTTTATACCTCGAAAAGATCAGTGCGATTTATGTATTTCATATAGGAACGAGACTTGTCTAAAAGAAGACTATGATATTCATGTGATTGAAAAGGATCGGGCACGAGAAGAAAAAAGAAGAGATAAAGAAAATGCTATAGCTTTAATGTTAAATGTTTATACAGTAGACGTTCAAGCAGTGCAGTTAGTACCTTTTTTGCCTGCAAGTTCATTGTATTTTAAGCAGAAACTCGCTTGTCACCAGTTTACAATTTACAATTTAAGGAACAACAGTGTTTTATGCTATGTTTGGCATGAAGGAGAAGGGGCTATGGACGCTAATATATTTTCTTCTTGTATCTTGGATTTTTTGGATAATGAGGTACCGAATATACAGTCAACACCAACAATTTTATACAGTGATGGCTGTCCTGCCCAGAACCGCAATGTCACTTTATCTAATGCTCTTCTTTATTTTGCAACAAAACACAATGTAAATATAACTCAAAAATATCTTGTTAAAGGGCATTCGCAAATGGAATGCGATTCTGTACATGCGACAATTGAAGCCAGAAAAAAAAATCGTGAAATACATGGACTAGAAGATTATATTAAAATAATAAAAGAAGCGAGAATAAAAAATCCATACCGCGTAAAATATATTGATCATTCTTTTTTTAAAGATTTTTCGAAGTTAAAATTTTTTAAGTCCATAAGACCAGGAATAAAAACCGGTGATCCTTGTGTTAATGATTTGAGAGCGTTGAATTATACCAAAAATAATATTATGTACAAATTATCATTCGAAGATGATTGGAAAATTCTTCCGCAGAAATTGAATCCGAATGTATCCCTAATTTCGGACTTAACCTCACTTTATACAGGCCCGATATCTATACCATTAAAAAAGTATCAAGATCTGCAGTCTCTTAAGAAAGTAATTAACAAGAAAGATCATTTGTTCTATGATAATCTACCTCATCTTAATAAATAATAATGTCCTCTACATATATTAATGCTTATATTAATGATTATTTATAAAAAACGTGATTCACTTTGTGATTATTTATACTACATGATAAGATTTCTTATTTCTTGGATAAGTTATTAAAAATAATATTTTTAAGTTTGATTTTGCCTTATTACGCTAATGACATTTGTTTTTTCTACACTTCTATATCCTATTTTTATTTTTATACTTAAATAAAAACAGAATGTCCTTATTATTAAATAAAGAAAGTTATTATAATTTGTTTAATGAAATATTATTATAAGTACCTAATTGTTTTTTTTTTTTTTTTTTTGTTTTTTTTTGTATAAATAACACTGTTAAACAATAATTTGAAAACTAAAAATTTCATCTGAATCTTTATGGAATTGTGAAATTTGATTAAAAATAATAAATATTTTCTCTAAAAGTCTGCGTATTTAATTATTAATTTTTTTATTGAATTCATTTATTCATTTATAAGTATTATTTCCACTGTATTCAGTTATGTCAAAATAATTTAGTGTATCTCAGACATAATAATCTCAGATTAGCGTATCATAAGTGTCGCCATCTAGTAATATCTACATCAACCGGGAACATTTGAATTTTAATAATTCCCGGCCGATTTAAAAGCTACCACTAGATGGCGACAATCAAGATACACTGAATTATTTTGACATAGTGGCCACGTATCTTGCAAAATTGCATATATTTAATTAATTAAATGTTTTTAATTATAAAATTTTATTTTAATAATAAGAAAATAAAATAACTTCGTGTTTAAAATGAAAACGAAGTTCAGACTTTAGAAAATAAAGAAGTTATAATGTTTTTTGTGTCTCCTGAAAAATAGCATTTTTCAACATACGTGGTATTAGAAGTAAGCCGTCGATATGTACTTTACAACGAATATCTAACTAGAAAATTTTTAAAATAACTACTACAAAATCAATTTGAAAATTCGTTGTAAATAACTAAATTGTAAATATTACAATTCTGTAAAATAATACTACATGAAATATTATGCCACACTACAAAATCCTGGCTCGAATGGCCAAAATTTTAAGTTTTTTTTGTTATTTTAAATGATTGTACCGCTGGTTTGATGTATGATTTTGAGTGTGGTTTAAAAAAAAAAACTTATTTATAAAATATGAAAAAGAAAACTAAAATAGCAGTAGATTCTAAATGTAAAAGGAAACAAAACATTACTTACCAAACTTTGAGGTCTGATGTCCGGAACTCCCCTTCAGCGGACCGGCGAAGGAAATAAGGGTTCGGGTAAGGATTTTAGAGTATTGCCGGTGATATACGGGTGAAAAACACTCTTGATTACTCGCGTATGTATACGCTAATGGCTATGTGTAAAAACTATATGTAAAAATACTATTTGGAACACAACTAAAATGCACTCCTCGAAGATCAACTATCAACTAGGTATTCGAAGTGTATATATATGATTTAGCAACAACAAGTTATTCTTTTTGCCTATTATATATTCCCCAAAACAAAATAAGGACCACTTGAAAGTTTGTATTTTAAAACTGATTTATGTCGATCCATGTCAAAATAACTTTTCTAAATGACTGTTGTTATGATATTAAGTGGTTGAGTAAATGATAACAGTTAGGTTTAAGTGATATTATTGTTGAGGGGAAGATTTAAACGTTTTTTTGTCTCGTACAGCGTCAAGTGGTTAGTTTTACTTATTTTTTTGAATTTGATTTTAAATCAGTTTGCGCTAGATTATTGATTGCTGAGGTTGTTTTTTGAAGTTTGGCGTGTTATTCAATCATTTATTTTTACAATGCCGAGAATTCGACACCATATGGACGAAGCTACTGCTACCAGAGCCGTAACGATGGTTGAGGGTGGTCAATCTTAACGTTCCGTGGCTCTGCAGTTGGGTTGTTCACGAAGGGCTATTCAAAATGTTAAGAATCGGTATCAGCAGACCGGTAGTGTAACCCGGCGCCGTGGTTCAGGAAGAGTTCGTGCTACCACTGCCCGTGAAGACCATTACATTCGACTGTGTGCACGACGTGAGCCGACTGTTACCGCAGGTACTCTGCAAAATCGCTTACATCGATCTACTGGTAGGGTAGGGCGGGGCTTAAAGGTCCAATTTGACTATTTCGAATAATACTGTGAAAACTGACTCTACTATATCAAAATAAATTACACTAATCAAACAAACAGTTATCTGAGTATGTTTGACTCAATTTTTAGTTGAATTATTATAATAGAAATATGTGTTTCTACAACTTTTCTAGACCTTGTCGTCTGTCCCTTTTTGCCCCATAGTAGGGGTAAAAAGGGACAGGCAGGAGGCAAAAAGTTCCAGTATTTAATTTTTATTTAAAATCGATTTTATGGAACTAAAACAATATTTGGTTCAATAAAATTCAGTCGTTTATTTTTATTCCAAAAACAAAAAGTTAAAAATATTTTAATTTTTAAACAAACCAAAAACTTTATTATAATTCCAAGATACATATTATTTAAAAAGTCTCTATTCTAAAAGAAAATATTTTTTTAATAAACAAAATTATTTTTTTTCTAAATGTATTACAACAGTAACAGCCGAACTAATAATTTCTAACTTTGTTGAGCTTATAATAGTTTAATCACTAATCAGTCTCTATTGAAGAACACAATTAAACAAGACAGCACTATTCATTATGAATGTTGACATAGCCTAAATTTAAAGTCTTATAACTAATCTTACATTATCTTTTAAAAACTTTTAACAAGCAATATTTTAAAAAACAAAAAATACTTCTTTAACCGTAACACAAAAATTAAACTCTTCTTTAATTATTAAACTTCAACAAATTAACGTAATCAACATGTCTTGGTATCTCTATATTATCTTAATCAGACTCATCGTTTTCTGAATCACAGTTAATACAAACAAAGTAAATGCTATCTTTGTTTGAGATACATTTTTCATGGGCCCATTGTTTACAAAGATTGCATTGAATCCAACCTTCGCCTGGAACACTGTCACTGTACTTCTCGCAGCAAATCAAACAGAAGCATTCATCGTCAGAGCTGGAATCACTATTAACCTCCTGTAAAATAGCTTTTTTTACTTTCTCAACTCTTTTAGTTGCTTTGCTTTTCTTGTTTACACTTTTAGCCTTTTTCTTACTCAAGGTTTCTTGTTCTTTGCGTAGATTTTCTTTTTCTAGTGTGTCCGTCAAAATAGCAGTCTTTCGGCGCTTCCTATTAATGGTTGACTTTCGTGGTCCGGCTTTAGGTAGTGGTCGCACGATTTCGGGGGAAAAACATTCGTGTGGATCAACTGATGTTGATATCTGTGCATCATATGATGTTGATGGCTGCGGATCTAACGGCGTTGAAGGTTGTGGATTAGACAATATTGTTGGCGGAGGAGTGGACGATGTCGAAGGCTGTGGCTCATTACTGACAGTTTCCATAGGACGGTCCGTTACGTAACTAGATGCAAAATCAGCGTCTTTAAATTTGTGTTGGTTGAAGGGAAATATGCCAGTTTTTTCGAATCCACTCATTATGTTACTCGGTGTCAAAGCTAAAGGTAAAGAAGTGCGGACGATCCCAGGGATATCGTATATGGTCATGGTTTTTCCAGCGTTATTCCGCATCCAAGCATCTTGAGCTGAAGACAGATATCTTTTAAAAGGGCCATATACCGACACGTCAAGTGGCTGTAATTTGTGAGAACAGTGTGGAGGGAAAGAGAGCATGACCACTCCATTTTCTTTAGCTAAATCTAGTGTTGGTACAGATAAGTGCGAAGAATGGTTGTCTAAAACCAACAGAATAGGAAATTCTTTAGAAGGTCTAACGTGCTTGATAAAATGCTGCATAAATAGGAAAAACTCGTCATTAGTGATCCAACCGCTAGAATTCCCAGCACCAATGCAATCAGTAGGACCGTCCCGAATGAAATGATCTTGAAACTTTTTGCGAGGGAAGATGAACATAGGTGGAACTGATGAACCTGTAGCAGAAACCGCTACTAACAGGGTTACATTAGTTCCACGTTCACCGGATGTTATTGATCCAACATTTCGCTTTCCTTTAGCAGTAACTATTTTTGATGGTTTGGTGACGGTGGATACACCAGTTTCATCCGCATTCCATATGGAAGAAGCTGTAAATTTAAATCGATCTACAACGTCAGCTAATTTAGTGTAAAACTCTTGCACATTAGACTTATTGAAAGACGTAGCTCTGCTGAGGCTAGTCGCTTCAGGTTTTCTTATGGAAAGACTTGTATTACGTTTGAGAAAGGCAGACATCCAATCTCTACCAGCCATTTTATTTGTATGCCATGTTGACGGTACACTTATTTTATATTTAATGGCACAGTCATAAGCCATGCGTCGAACTTCTTTAGGACCTATGCCGTGAAAAATTTGTGCAAGTTTGAGCAAGTATTCTGTGAGACTGGCTTCTTGTTCTTTATTAAATATCTGCTGTGGAGAACCATAGCCAAATCTCAAGTTAACAGGGTCATTCTTCATTCGCTTAATGAATCTTGATAATGAAGTTTTACTTAATTCATAGTCACGACATACCTGCCTCAATGATTTATTTTCATTGATAACTAAATCTGCTGCCTGTTGCATCAACTCAACAGATTTAGTACCACGATCCGATTTTCTTTTATAGGTGCGCATACTGAAACAAAAAAGTCTTTATTAACCCACATATTAATGAGGGGCTAAAAGGTCCACATTGGACCTTTTTGCCCCAACCACGTGTAAATATTTTTAGAGGTTATAACGAAATAACCGTTAAACCGAGCCTAAAACTAATAATAAATCGTGAAAAACAAATAAATCACTTACACTAATAAATTATGTTTAGGTGTGATAAACGAAAAACCACTGCTCGAAACTAAATAGTAAAATGATGAAAAAATTTACTTACATAGTAGTCATGTAATATTTTTAGATGTAGTCGTATATCTCCGGCTAGTGTCGCTGCTCGACTGCCGGCGATGCCCCGTTACGCCTCCCGCGCTCTCTTCATTTCGCGTACATACTTAGAACGCACGATATACCGCTAGTTTTTTAGATACTTATGGTGAACCTTTATACCCGCGGACCTTTAAGCCCCACCCTACCCTACTTTTGTCAGTAATCAGACCATACGAAATCGTTTGCGTGAAGACCAACAACGTTCAAGAAGACCAGTAATCCGTACCAAACTGACCGGAGCGCATCGTGCAAACCGTTTAAGATTTGCACGTGAACACCTTGAATGGGGCTTGGAGGAATGGCGTCACGTACTCTTCACGGATGAGTGCAAGGTGAAGTTTTTTAGTGATGATCGACGTGTAAGAGTGTGGAGAAGAAGTGGGGAAAGGTTTTCTGATCGTCACAATCATGAACGCGACAGATTTGGCGGTCCTAATGTCATGGTCTGGGGTGGAATTAGTTTGCAAGGCAAAACTGAGCTTGTTTTCCTGAACGAGGGTACTGTAACGGCTCAAAGTTACATCGAACAGGTTGTCAGACCCCATATGATCCCCTTTGCACAACGAGCGGCCGACGGATTTATCCTGATGCAGGATAATGCCCGAGCGCATACCGTCGAGCGACGACAACTGTCCTTAGGGAGGCTAATATACAGGTTTTACCGTGGCCTGCAAATAGCCCTGACTTGAACCCAATAGAACATCTTTGGGATCAATTAAAACGGCGAGTCAGAGCAGCCGGAGAGGATGTGCACACCCAACAACAACTGATTGATGTCTTGAGATGTTGGGAGGAGATTCCTGATGAAACCGTTAGGCATCTTATTGAAAGCATGCCGAGGAGGCTTCAAGAATGTGTTTTAAAAAGGGGAGGGCATACTCGATATTAAATCACCGAAAAGTTGCATAATGTGTGCTTTTACTCAAAGCGTGAACGTTTGTTGATGACTGTAAAAATGACTATAAAAATGATAAAATCCTAAAAAAATGTAATTATGGATTAATTTTTTATTTAATCTTATTAAAATTAATTTTATTTAGTAAAAAATTAGTTCCTTAATTAAATGTAAGCATCCTTATACTGTAACTTATATAAAAATAAACTTATGCAGCAAAACATGAGTGGCCCTTATTTTGTTTTGAGTAGTATATAATAAACTCATAAACAAATGAAAATAATACATTTCGCTCCTCTAGAATGTAAGTGTTCTATGTCAATTTTCCATAAGGTCGATATAGAGAGAGATAGCTCTAGAAATGCATATGTTTATTCTACAGTTCTCTCTTTCTATATCGACCTTATTGAAAATGGACATAGAACACTTACATTCTAGAGGAGCGATTTGTATATAGACATACTAATGACCTCTATTAATCAGACGGAAAATAAAAGCTTTAATTATTGTTTTTTATCCAAAATATTAATTAAAATTAATTCTACTAAATGGCGCAAACAAATAAAATTGTAGAATAAATGTAAAAATTAAAAAACAATAATAATAATTATTGGCAATTATTATTATTATTGTAGTATTATAAAAGATTTGTTTTTAGAATCTCTGGAGGTAGCTCTTTTAGATGATACCCCACACGATATATTAATTGAAAATTTTTTTTAGGCTAAACTGACCGCTCTTTTTAATCTTCCAAATTTTTTTTCTAATTTTTGACTAGCGATATATGTGCGTGTCGTCAAAATCTAACATTGTCCCGAATTTTAAATTCCTACGTTGCATAGTTTACGAGAAAAACGTCCGTGACAGACCGACGGACGAATACAAGAGTGAATATATAAGAGTTTGGTTTTTATTTTTTAAAGTACGGATTTCTAATAAATGATAATTATTTTTTATTCAAAAACCTTATTTATTGAACTCCTTATTGTAAAAATTTACACAAAAAATTTTAACATGAAGTAATCATTTACAGTTATTAAATAAAACTTACCAAAAATGTGTTTTTCCAGGTTCTTTTTCACTTTCTATAGTTGATAATTTTGAACTGGTACTTGATGCCGGTTCTTTGAAATCGGTTGGCAAAATGTCGCTTATTAGTTCCTCATTTGAACTATCCAGCGTTGTTATGGACATTGTAGTCATCCGATCAACTGATGAAGCCAACGGCTGAATAGTTTTAAGTTGTTTTACTACGACCGATTTTGATAAAATTGAAACTGCGTCATCAGTATTATTTGTTAAATTTACGGCATCCGAATCGGTACTTTCTAGATTAAGTGTTCGGAATGATCGTCGTAGTCTTCTTTTCCCTTGTTTTAAATTGGCTAATAAAATTAAATTATCAAAATTAGTCTTAAGAAAATTATGATCTCATTTAAGGGGTCTTTTACAAGTGAAGTGCTAAAAAAACACTTTTTTTAGAATTTCTTTTGAAGAAACTTGGACGATTTTTAATGAGTTTTACGACTAACCGGTTCTATTCTACAAAACGCGGATTAATTTTAATGGACTGTAACTTTAAATGTAAATACTCGTTCGAAAATCGATACTAAAATTTGAAAATGATCGACTTACCGATTATGATTGATTGAAGCCTATTAGTGACTATTGGTGGGAAAAAAGGGATACAGGAAACAGGGATTACCAATTTTCACGTTCCAGAACGGGTTAAAAGTTGATATCTGCTACGTATTTCCGTGATCCAACTTGAACCAACTTGCCGGTGTGCAACTTGGCGAAGTAAACACGTTGAACTAAATTCACTTTAATTTTAATTTTATTGCGAGAACAAAATTATAAGTGATTTATGCTAATTTGAACGAAAACACTATTGTAATGCGATTGAACGAATTTCTAATTTAAACGAATTTAAACTACTACCATAAAACGCACGAGTTGAGATTATTATTGTATTGTTAACAACGATAATTACTATATTGTTGAATTGCTACTACTATTATACTACACGGTTTGAAGTTACTTCCTATTATGCATCGTCGAAAATCCTATATCCGGTATAGGAGACGAGCAAAGGTTTTTAAACTGGTTATTACTCGAAAATTTCACCAAAAAACATTACGCAATTATAATTTAATTATAATAATAATATAAAATCGGTGGTGTGACGGACGTTAGCGGTAACCCGCCAACGAACCGAACCACGGGCCATCAAGTCTAATTGACCACTGATTTGTGTATGTAAATAGGTAGAAGGGTGATGTCTCATACTACTGTTTTCTGAACAGGCTACCAGGAGCGCCAGTTGCTGGGTATTCAAACATGAGATTGAAAACTGGCGCGTCCATCCCCGGCCACCCTGAAACACCGTTTCAGAATCCAGGCATGAGGAAAATTAACTACTAATGTTTAAAGTGAGAGAGTTGAACTACTACTACTATTAAAATTTGAATTGAAAGAAAAGAAAAATTTATTCTATATTTTTTTTTTTTTTTTTTTTTTAATGAGGTTGTACTGTAATACGACTAAATCTACTACTGGTTGGGAAGTGGACATAACTTCACAACCGGCCGGTTCCAAACACCGGTTTTAGTTTTAACTGATACATTTCGGATTATACCATCACTACCAGGGAAAGTCTCCACTACTATACCCAACGGGTTTTAATACATTTAACGTGGGACTTCCAAAGTCCACGCATGTATACTGCTAGTATTAAAACGTTTAAAATCATATTCAATGGTTATGGAAAAAACTAAACACTACTATTAAGTTGATCAAACCCATATTTGATTGTTAGTAAAAGAACAATATACTACTACTACTAAAACGATTAAAACCATATTTAACCATTGAGGCTAGTGTTACCATCAATCTCTCGTCAAGATAAGCGGATTTTCTATAATTATGTTATCCCAAGAGAGATTTTGACGGCAACGACTAACGATACTGAGCTATAAGCTCGTAAGGATGAATCACGATAGTGATTCGACTACTATAAGAAAACAATTTTGCTAACAAATGTCGGGGTATGATGTTGGTTCGACTACTACAAAAGAAATGGTTTTTTGTTCTGGATCATTTTGTGTTTCTTTAACGACTATATTATGTATTGGCCACACCTCTATATTCTGATACAACCAAATTGGTCCATAAATCCATTGGCTATTTTCTATAAATTGTAAGGGGTTTAATCCACGACTAAGAACATCAGCTATGTTATCTATACCATTGATATGAAACCATGTATCCGCAGATACTAGTTCTTGAATTTTTGCGACACGATTTGAAACGAAAACCTTCCATCTATGAGGTGACGATTTAATCCAATTAAGGGCGACTTGACTATCCGATAAGGCGTAAATTCTATTGACGACGATTTCAGGTGTGAAACTAGTTTTAACGAAATTTAATAAACGAGCGAGCAAAAGTGCAGAACACAATTCTAATCTAGGAATTGATACCGTTTTAAATGGAGACACTTTACTTTTGGCGCATACTAAACTGACATTTATTTTGTCATTATTTTCTACACGAATATAAACCATAGCACCGTACGAAGTTTCACAAGCATCACAAAATCCTACTAACGTAACTATGAAATTTTTCTGAACATGAAACCAACGGGGTATTTTAAATTGTTGTAAGTAGGGTAATTCAGTTTCGAATTTTTCCCAAATATTTATGAATTCTAAAGGTGCAACATCATCCCAATCTAATTCATATGACCAAAGTTTTCTAATGAATAATTTAATTTTTAATGTAACTGGTGCTAAAAAACCACAAGGATCGAAGATACGGGCTAACAGTGATAATATATGACGTTTTGTTACACTACTACTACTAAAATTTTGAAATTTAAAATATAAATAATCTGTACTGGGTTTCCATTGAAGACCTAATACCTTAAGTATTTCGCTATCAAAATCGACACTGTTATTTGCTCGTAATTCATCGGGAATATGTTGCAAGAATTGTTCAGAATTAGACATCCATTTTGCGAATTGAAAACCGCCTGCATTGAATAACTGGTTAATTTCACTAAATAATTTTTTAGCTTCTAGTAAAGTGTCTACACTACATAATAGATCATCCATATACATATTTTTATTAGCATAGACAGCTGCTAACGGAAACAATTGACCCTCATCGGTAATCAATTGTTTGACTACTCGTAATGCCAAATATGGGGAGGAACGGATACCAAATACTACTCGTGACCATTCGTACACTGAAATCGGTTCATTTTCGGATTGTCGCCAAAGAATACGTTGAAAACATTGATGTTCTTTATTTACTAATATTTGCAAATACATTCTACGTATATCGGCAGTTAATGCTATTTTGAATAAACGAAACTTTAAAAATAAATCTAAAATATTAATTTGTAATTTTGGACCACTAAATAATAAGTCGTTTAAAGAATATGAGGTGCTCGTTTTACAACCAGCGTCTAAAACTATTCTAAGGGGTGTACTGGCGGAATCAGCTTTTACCACTCCGTGATGCGGAATATAATATGAATTTTTAGCTAAATCAACGTCTAAAGATATTTCGTGCAAATATCCTTCACGTATGTATTCATCAATAATTGATGAATATTGTAATTTATAAGAGAAATCTTGTTTGAATTTTCTTTCTAACAGCAGAAACCGTTTTAATGCTATACTATATGAATCACCTAACAGTGTAGGTGGTTCCCGAAAAGGCAATGAAACTATGTAACGGCCTGTGTTAGATCTACTATAACTATCTACAAATAATTTTTCACAAGCACTATCTTCCTGTGAAATTATTGTGGGTGAAGGAATTTCATCTAATTCCCAAAATTTATGAACTAAACTATCTAAACTATCGGAAGATTCCTCGGTTATTACACAAAAACTTTTGAAATTTTTTGAACTACTATAAACGGAAGCCTTTTTCGAACTACTATAAACGGGAGCTTCGCCAGTTATTACGTATCCTAAAGTTGTATCTAAAGCGGTCGGTAAGTTAGGTACATGTATATGATTTGTTTGCAACAGCTGTGCATACAGCTGCGCCCCAATAAGTCCATCTATTTTTCCGGGTTTGAAATATGTGTCATCTGCCAGCGATAAATTGTTAAAGTGGGTTAATAAACTAATGTCAACTAAAGACGTAGGTAATTTATCAGTTATTGAATCCACTACTAATGCTGATATGAAATAACTGAAATTTGAACTATATCGTGATGTAATTGTTACATTCACTTGACCTCTAGTATTGTTCTGATAATTTCCTATACCTTGTACGGTAGATGAAATTTTTGATAATTTTAAGCCTAATCGTTTACAACAGTCAGTTGTAATGATATGTCGTTGACTGGCGGAATCTAAGAGAAATCTAGCTAGTTGTTTGTTACCCGAGCTGTCATGAACATGGACCATTGCCGTACCCAACAGAACCGTACTAGGTGAACTTTCAATCGTTGTCGAACACAAACTAAGGGCGTTATTATTGTCACTACTACTATTATTGTTATCGGGAGAATTTTGAATATCAGCACTACTATTATTTTCATCCATTTTATCTTTGTTATCCGTTACTTGTTTTAAATTTGTTTTAGTAGGAAAATGAATTGTTGTATGGTGTCGTAAACCGCATACACGACAATTACTATTGCTTGGACAACTACTAATTCTATGTGCGCCGAGACAATTCAAACATAAATTAGAATTTTTAACAATTTTGTAACGTTCCATAGGGGATTCGTTTCTAAATTTTGAACAATTGGTTAAATTATGACTACTACTATGACAAAGGAAACATTTACTATAAGTTTTCGGCACTGTCTTACTCTGAACACTGACAAATGCGTGAGAAATTTTATTGGAAGCACTGTAATTACTAGGACCAGGTTTCACTGTACTATAACTATTAGCATTAGGTTTAACTGTACTATAACTACTAGAATTAGGTTTAAGTAAAGATTTTGAATTTTGTGCCCTTGTACTAATTCGGGCCTGTTTTTCTACAAATTCAATTAATTGATTGTACGTTGGCCAATTTGAATTATTTTCCAATGAATTTTCAAATAATTTAACTGTTTCACTGTCTAATTTTTTCAAGGCTAAATAAACTAGAATGCACTCATCTAAATTTGGAATGTTTAATTTATGAAGAGATCTAACAGATGCATCAAATTCTACTAAAAATTTATTTAACTGATCTGCAGACTGAGACGTAATCGGTTTTAAATTGAAAATTTTATCTAAATATGTAGTTGACAATAAACGATCATCTTGATATTTTTTATCTAATATATCCCAAATGACGCTATAATTTTCTCCGGTAACTGGTATTCCTACAACTGCTTTTAATGCACTACCTGTTAAACTACTAATAAGATAATGAGCTTTATCTACTAATGATAATTTCGTATTATTGTGAACTAGGCTAATAAATAATTCCTTAAATACAGGCCAGTTCTGAATTTCCCCCGAGAAGGGTTGAATTTTTAAATGTGGTAAGCGCGGACCTTGAGTTTCTTCTTGAGTGACAGTTACCTTTTCCTTTTTAGGTTCTTCCTTTTCTTTAAAAACTTCTTTAGCTACTGATTTTATGTGACAATACATTTCATCAATTGCATCCAGAACAGCGAAACTCGGAACGTAATCATTAGAAAGTTGTAAAGATAATTCATTTATTTCTGTTACTATTTCTTCAAGTGCGGCCCTGTTTTTTTCTAAAGTAATAAATCTAAGTTTAAAGTTATTCAAATTAGCCCTAATGTTTATCTTTTTACTGTCTTCATAAAGGGTTTGTATACGTGCAAAAATTGCTTCCTTTTTGGCCGTTAAAACTCTCAAGCGTTTGTCCATTTTCAAAAAAAATTTATTTGAATTTAAAACTACTAATTTAATTGAATGTCAAATGAATTGTCAAAACAAACAAATAGATTAAAAAATGTAAACAAGAATGAATTTAGTTGTGATTTGAATGTGTCGAAAAAACCACCCGTACTGTGATGGCAACCAATATGCATGTATTCAGTGTTCGACTAAATGAAAGTATGTATGTATTTATTTTGAACGAATGCTGTTGGATTCTATGTATGTATGTTGTATTCGACAAAATTAAATGCGTAGATGTGTATGTATAATGGTAACATGTACAACTCAAGTTTGAATGTGTTTTGAATCTATGCGCTATACTAAATGTTTATACATATTCTATAATACGTGTGTACTATACTATGTCGCTATCTTCCTTGTACGCATGTAACTTTATGTGAACCAACAAGCAAAGAGAATATTCAAAATATATACGTTAAAACTTGTTCAATTCAAATTCTAATTTTATTGCGTAATAGTTTAAACAAGAAACTTTTATGTAATTATTTTTCTCTGTTAAAAATATCCCAAATGGAGAATTTTTAAATATGAAAATACAAAATTAACAATCTTAAACTTGAAACTCTACCATCAAATTCGACTATTGAATAATTTTAGATTTGAATATAATGTTTTTTGGTGCAATACTACGAAATAATTTTACGAAATTGATTCTACTAAAACGAAGTCAGTCCTCTAATAGGTTTCAAGATTAATTTTGACCGAAAAAACTACTAATTTCAACAGTCCGGGTCGACTAAGGACCAAAATATTGTGGACGATTTTTAATGAGTTTTACGACTAACCGGTTCTATTCTACAAAACGCGGATTAATTTTAATGGACTGTAACTTTAAATGTAAATACTCGTTCGAAAATCGATACTAAAATTTGAAAATGATCGACTTACCGATTATGATTGATTGAAGCCTATTAGTGACTATTGGTGGGAAAAAAGGGATACAGGAAACAGGGATTACCAATTTTCACGTTCCAGAACGGGTTAAAAGTTGATATCTGCTACGTATTTCCGTGATCCAACTTGAACCAACTTGCCGGTGTGCAACTTGGCGAAGTAAACACGTTGAACTAAATTCACTTTAATTTTAATTTTATTGCGAGAACAAAATTATAAGTGATTTATGCTAATTTGAACGAAAACACTATTGTAATGCGATTGAACGAATTTCTAATTTAAACGAATTTAAACTACTACCATAAAACGCACGAGTTGAGATTATTATTGTATTGTTAACAACGATAATTACTATATTGTTGAATTGCTACTACTATTATACTACACGGTTTGAAGTTACTTCCTATTATGCATCGTCGAAAATCCTATATCCGGTATAGGAGACGAGCAAAGGTTTTTAAACTGGTTATTACTCGAAAATTTCACCAAAAAACATTACGCAATTATAATTTAATTATAATAATAATATAAAATCGGTGGTGTGACGGACGTTAGCGGTAACCCGCCAACGAACCGAACCACGGGCCATCAAGTCTAATTGACCACTGATTTGTGTATGTAAATAGGTAGAAGGGTGATGTCTCATACTACTGTTTTCTGAACAGGCTACCAGGAGCGCCAGTTGCTGGGTATTCAAACATGAGATTGAAAACTGGCGCGTCCAAAACTATTTATTGTAATGAAAAAAAAGTTTTGTACATTAAAGTACATATAATTAAGGGCTGATTCTAGATAGTTTTATAAGAAACACCATAATAAAGAGAATGCATCCAATTTTAGTCCAATCGAACTTATAGTTTTCTCTAAATCATTGGCACCGTTTTTTTTTTTTTAGACCTGTAACCTTCAACAGGCTTACAAGAGCAGACGGCTGATTAAAAATAAAAGAAAAAATTCTCAAGATACACTTAATTATATCTGCTTTAATGTACAAAAGATTTTTTTTAATACGATAGTTTCCCCCCCCCAAAAAAAAAAATTCAAAAAAGTGTTTTTTTTTTAATAGCACGTCACTTGTAAAAGATCCCTTAATGTGGAAAGTAAAATTAGTAACTGAAGCTTACCAGCACATGATAGTACTTGAACTTCAAAGAACTTTCAACTACATTCATGGGGTTTTAAAAGTTTTAACCAATCATCCATTTTATGATAATGTTCCGATTCCGGAAAATAACAATAACATATTATTATTATGAAATATCCATGATGACAGAACCAACTCATCTTTTTCTTCAATTTTTCGAGGAAGAAAAACAACCACTGCATAATACATTTCTTCCGTCTGAGTCATCTAAATACATATGTAAATGTAATTAAATATATAGTATACACCGTCAAAAACAACTACAGTTGATACTTTTTTTGTACGGTGGATAGGGACTGCATAAAAAAATCGCACAAAAAAAAATATATTCAAAAATATCATAAATAGCTATAAAAAAATTAGTTCGGTCCAGATTGCAAAAAAAAAAATTTTATGCGGTGGATCGGGACCGCATAAAAAAAGTTTCATCGAAAAAGCATAACTCAAAACGCTCAAAACTTAGAAATTTCCTTAGAAGTTGCTTTTATAAACAAGATAAAGCATTAATTTACACGTAGAAAAAATTTATTTCAATTTTATATGAAAATTTTGGAAAAAATTAAATGATGCAATAACTTATGTTCTTATGCAATGTATTGATTAAATGCTTAAAAGTCGTTAAAAAGTATTTTTATCAAAGAAAGTTATTATACTAAATGCTTAAGTTTCGTACTGTCTCTTGATTTTGATTTATATTATGCATTTTAATGGCCATTTTTTTAAAAACCGCATAAAAAAATTCGCATAAAAAAATCATACACTCGCACTACTTTAAACAATATTTTACTGCATAATTTTTTGTAATCAATAATCATATTAATAACAAACCGGAAATTAGGTCATTTGGTCATTTTTCGTGAAAAAAAACTAATTTTTTTTTCACGAAAAATGACCAAAAAAACCATGCTCCATCATCCGACATGGCTGGGTAACGAACTTGTCCCACGGTGTGGGACTAAATATAAATATAATACATAAATTTCAGTGAATATTATTTTCGGTTTCTAGGGACCTCAAAACAAATTTCTATTATAGTCTCGGGAGATTTCTTTCGGAGCTCTAAAAAATAGGACTTCCTTCGGAACCCTAAAAAAGGCATATAAGTAACATACAAACATATATATGTATGTATATCACTATATACAATCTATATCTTCCTGTTGTACCACAAACACATTCGTTCATATAATTATACATATAGGTATACCTCTGTCGCAGCATCCTGCATAACCTTGCGAAATGCCGTTTATAAAAATTAAGTTTTCTCCGAAACTAGTTGACATAGAATAATAGTTCAAAGACCTTTTTATGTAATTTTTTCTCCTCTTTTAAATGGTGTAAAAAAAATTCACAAAAATTCTTGAATAAGTGGAAATTTTGGCAAAAAACCAATTTTTTTCAAGAACAAAAACCATATTCCTGGCATCGGACATGTCTGGCTAACGAACTTGTCCAACGGTTTGGGACTTCCAATATTTTCACCAAATTTCGTAAAGCTAGGACATTTCGTTCGAGAGTTATCGTGCGGACACATATACATATATATATATATATATATATATATATATATATATATATATATATATATATATATATATATATATATATATATATATATATATATATATATATATATATATATAAATTTTAGTGAATATTATTTTCGGTTTCTAGGGACCTCAAAACAAATTTCTGCCATAGTCCCGGACTAAAGTCGCGTCATGACAGTGGCTGTAATAGCTTAATTCCATTCTGGAAATTCGCTAATAATAAATTCAGTTTATATAAATTATAGAACAATAAGGTTCAGTTAGGTTAGAAAAAATTTTGTTGGGTTCGGTTAGGTTAGAAAAAATTTCCTTAAGTTCGGTTAGGTTTGAGACCAAATTTCCTTAGGTTTGGTTAGGTTAGATCAAGTTCCGTTAGGTTAGAAAAAATTTTCGTTCACATTACTCCAACCACCGCCGGAGGTTTCTAGAACCGCCCCGGTAGTGGATGGTGGGTCCAGAACTGTCCAATCCTTACTACTGACTTTTTTTCTTTTTTTTCTCAAAAACTAGCTAACCTAGAATAATAGTTCAAAAACCTTTTTTATGTGATTTTTTTTCCGTCTTTGCAATGGTGTATAAAATGTGGCAAAAACTTTTAAATTATAGCAAATTTTAGCACAAAACTAATTTTTTGCAAGAACAAAAACCATGTTCCTGGCATCCGACGTGTTTGGCTGAAGAACTCATCCAAGATTTTTGGACTTTCAACGTTGTCACCAAATTTCCTGAAGAGCTATTGTGCTGATAGGTATATAGGTGATAGGGGCTGATAGGGGCCTTAAAACAAATTTCTGCCATAGTCCCGGGCTTAAGTCTTGTTACGAATAAGACCGTAATAGCTGAATTTCCAGAATTCTTTCTGGAAATTCGCTAATAATATAAATACACGTATACATGCACTAGGATGCATTTGATACGAATATGTTATCCATAATTACATATCTTTTATTCGTTACAACTTTTATTTATGCAGCAATGAGATAACGTATTTCAAATTATTGTAGTTTAATAAAATACATTTGCATTTTATTTTTTCCACAGCAAAAATTTCTTCATTTTCAGAAAACTTCACCACATATAACGCTAATATCACTGGATGGAGTCGGATATGTGAAAATATTTTGTTTTTCTGTTATTTCACATCCAACTAAAAATAATTTTTTTCTTACGATGCTGTATTATGCTCTTTTTTGTAAATTATTTTCTTTATTTGAATAATTTTATTATTATTGAGCTGTACAACATTATTTGGGTTCTCTCCTGTAGTGGTATAATCATAAAGATAGATCCGCGGACAAACGTAGTAATTACTTCCTTCGAATTTATATGAATGCGGAATATTTTTTTGAATTAAAGGCTCTGATATAATTTTTTTCCCTTTTTTTTAAACCTTCGCTTTCTAATTCACTTAATCTATTGATTATTTGTTTAAGTGGTTTATGTGGAGATTTTACTAACTTCTTAAGATGATAGTTTCACTGTTAACAGTAGAGCCTAAACAATCATGTATAGCTGCTGTTAATTGACATTTAACTGAACTCACTATTATTATCCAAGTATTTAAAACATCATTATGACTGTAATCACTACGATCTACGACACTATCACTACCGTCAATTTCAGTATTCGCATAATTCACACTTTGTTCATTGTCATTAGATACATTTTCTTTAGTGCGATCATTATTTTCATTTTTTAATTGTCGTAAATAACAATACTTTTTTATTTTATAATAATTTTGCGACATTATAAATGAACAGAGGAAATACGACAAAACGAATAACACTTAACACGCTTAACACATTCAGCACCTTCAGCACCATAGGTAATAAGATAATTTTATAAATGACGTATTTACATATATTACATAAAAATTTATATAAACAGTGATGTTTATCTTAACTGGTAAATTGATAATGTAAGTTATAAACAAATTTTTTCTGGTGTAAATTACATATTTGTAGAAATATCTATTCTCTTTACAAGCCATTATTATCTTTTTTATTTGAATTATGACTATGAGGTTATGACCTCTGTAACATGTAAAAGTATGTTTTTAGAACCATGCACTTCTGAAGAAGTGTATCACGTATGTATGTCACTAAAAAATACATCATCTGTAGGGTGGGACGAAACACCTATAAAACTAGTTGAGTGTGGTCTATACCCCGAGAAATTAAAATTAAGTATAATTTGCCCTATCTACAAAAAAGGTGACAAAACTAAAATTGAAAATTATAGGCCGATTGCACTTACTAGTAGTAGTAAGGCAATGCCGTTTCGAGCACAAATGGGTTTATTGACCCCAACCCACTGACCCACATTGTCCCGTTAACCCGCTAATCTATATTGACCTAGTCCGATTCGCCACACCACAAGTTTACCCAGTTTTTTGACACCCAATTTTTGCATTTTAGTGAAAGCGAAACTTTTTAATTTGCATACACTGATTAATTTTGAATTTGAAAGAAAGTGAAATTTTTTTGTAGATGAATGAATTTGTTGTTTATAAAAATGAATAAACTTTTTTTCTTTAACGGCCTTGTGTAGGTTGAACGAACGAATGAATGAACTTTTTGTGTGTGAGTGAAACTGGTTTTTTGTATTTATTCAACTCTTTTTATACAACAGTGCGTACCTAAAAAATGTGTTGTAACACATAACTGTGTTATGTGTATGTGGTTGACCTGAAATTGAATAGGTACAAGAGAAAAATAAGAAAGATGTTTATAGTAAAAAAATGATTTATTTATATACTTATTAATATACTTAAATACATTTATATCTCTAAACTAAAATTATATAAAATATACATATAAAAGAATGATTTGAAAAACTTAAAGCTAATACATACATAAAATTATCGCTAATAAATTATCTTAAAATATAAATAAAAAAAATAAAATAATAGAAAATATATACAATAAAAAAATATACACTTTTTTTTTTAATATCACAAATTTTCTATTGTTTTTTTATAAAATTGAACGTTTCTTAGAGCACAATTCACTGTAATGTTTTTGTGTCTAAAGCACACTTTTGCCTCTTCTTCTTCCTGATTGAAATGATTTTTGGAACAAATATTTTCGATATTTACTGCTTCACACCCAAAAAATTCCATCAACCATTTACATTTTTCTTCCCCTTTTGTAATTATCGTCTCCCCAATTCCAAGATTGTCCTCAATTTCGTTTCTGATGTACTGTATCCCTTCGTCATATTCTACCACTCCATCTACCCAATACATATAATTTACGTTTCTTGCAATAAACGTATTTGCTTTTTTGTACTTATATGGTAACGTTTTCCACTCGTATGGCGATTTTAATAACATATATAAAATTGACTGATCTTTCACCATGGCAAATTCTTTCAACACAAATTCTCCACATTTACCCCTTAACCCCTGCACGTCCACATAAAGTGCTCCGCTGAATTTGTTCATTTTTAAAATATTAAACTTTTCACAAAAAAAATAAAAATTTACGTTAGTTGTCTCGTTAAAAAAACTATCAACGTTATCGTGTCAAAGCCTGTTTTAAGGTGTTTATATATATATAATTTCAAGTACCCTCACTTCATCGATTTAATTGTATTGAGGTCACCCAATACGGTTTCTTCTAAGAGGTTAAGTTTTTCTTTACACTGTTTTAATATATCGAAGAGTAATTCTTCGCTCTCTTTTTTTATTTCTTTATTGAATTCTCGACCAAATGAGACAAAATTATCATCAATGAAATACCGTTTTTTATCCAAAACTTCTTGTTTGAAATTAAGCATAAACTCCACCAATGGTTGAAATAATTTGAAATTTTCTCGAGTAAAAATCATATCAAGCTCTTGACCAATTGTTTTCTGATTAGCAGAATTTTCTGCATTAGTTAAATAATCTGACAGCATGATGCTTATTCTAACACTTTCCAATTTCAACTATTAATTTTCTGATTGACTTACTTTTTTAAGTACTAATAGTTCTCGTTTAGCACTGTCAATCCGATTTTTTAATTCTGTCAAGGAATTTGTAAAGTTTTCATCAATCACTTGAAAGTAACTGGTCTTACTCTCTGCTATCGAGTCTCTTAAAATTAATCTCATATGATGTTTAAAACCTTTAAATTCTTCTGGAAAATCGTTTAACAATTCCTCAAACTGTTTCCGCCATTGGGAAACATTTTCTTCGTTTGCTTTTCTTAAATTACTTATTTTATCTTCAATTAATTTTGTTATAAACTCTCTTTCCTTTTCCAAAGGAAGGGAAGAAATGGCTTGAAATTCTCTTTGATTTTGAGTTACACAAATTGTTTCCAACCTTGTAATTTCACCATTAATACGACTAACACTTTGATCAATGTTGTTTTGTAAATCAGATCTTATTTTAATTATTTGATTTGCGATGTAATCATAGACTCTTTTTTCGTATTCTTCAACTCTATAAATCGAATCACTCTCCAGCTTAGCAAATTTATCCTCAAAAATCTGTAATCTGTTTGTTAACAAATCACGAAATTCATAACTTAACTTCTTTTCGAATGATGTTAAATTACTTTTTATACGATTTTCAATAATTCTCTCAATATCAAACTTGAATTCGTCAAATTTGTTTTTTATTAACTGTTCCATTGTAATTTTAACAAAGTTTAGTAAAAATTGACCAACTAATAAAAAGTTCACATACTCATCTTATATATAATTTTTTCTTTAGGGAGAGATGGTTGCTAAAAGAATCAACAAAATACGTAAATTGTATTATTATTTATTGTAAAAGGTTTGTTATTACAATAAAATGCTAATTAAACACATATAATATGTATTAATTATAATTTTTTTTTAATACAATAAAAAATGACTTTAAGTTTTACAATTACGTTAATATTTAATAATAATTGTTAATAAACATTAAAGGATAATAATGAATCATTTCTAAAATAAATAGTTTAAAATTCATGTTGCTTTTAGTCTGTGCAAAATTTTCAAGTAATTTTATTGTACACAAGTTGCTGTAGTGATTATTCGTAATATATTCAACCAAATTTTTGTAGTAATTGAAAAGATTTAAACTATTCAGTTTTAACACTTGCGTATCTATTATACATTTTAATTGTTCCATTTCTTGAAATGTTTTCAACGCAAACATAATACAATTCGTTTTATTAAAAATTTTAATCACTTTTACATTTTTTCCAAAAATTTCACTTTTTAAAACGACTACATCACCTAATTTTCACAAAAATCCTGTGGAGAGTCTGTGTAAAAATAATCATTAATCTTCTCACGAAAATCGAAAATTTTGTCGAACTGTGCCTTTTCCAAGTAAATAGTTTGACAGTTGTTTCTACCACTTAGTTTTATTATTACACGAAATTCGTCACTTGCAAGGACACCAACCTCGATTGATTTAGTTTGACTTAAATTAAGAAAGTATGTTGAACTTAAAATAAGCTTAAAATTTGTCGTAGTTGATTTTATTCTATTTTTGCTTGGTATAACATTATCATCTGTATTATTAAGATTAATAAACGCTTCCGCCATTGTTTTGTATTTCTTGTGCGCGATTTGGTATGTTTGAACATAAAACTGATTTTCGGCGAACATTTATATACGAAAATTTCTCCAGAAAAATGCTTCCTTCCAATATTAAGCAATAAGCCAACGTCTGACCTTGGCCTTTACGTAAGAACAGAAATCGACTATTTTCAATGTATATGTATTTAAATTATTTTAAAAGAATTCTAAACCACTCATTTTTAAGCCTGGTTATAAATTAATGTCACTTCTTAATAGCTTTTTTTATATTTTTAAATAAAAATGCGTGGTAATGATATTCTTTTTTTTAAAGCATATACACATGTAGTTCAATGTCACCTGACCTAAAAAACTAGAAAGTTTAAAATAAACTTTTAGAGAATACCGATAAAAACACATCACACGAGTACGGAATGCATTTTAAATTTATACAATTTTATGGATAACGCATTGAACATAGCATCCACTTTCTATAATAAATTATACTAATTTACATTTATACTTACAGCACCAAATATTTTTTATATTCTTAGTTGAATATTCTTATGGTAATAAAATTTAATGTCAATTATTTTTTTGAAATTGGTTATGTAATTTTAAGGAGATATTGAAAAATTTTATTTCTTTTACTACCTACGATTTATTTTAATGATCGTTTTTTAAATTTATGTATAATTTCTAAGCTTTTACAGCAGGCGTGCGAGAACTTCTCATGTTCGGGTGAGGTGATGGATTATAGATAGACGAATTTTAGTATATGTTTTCATACATTCTAAATGTATATAATATATCATCGAATTCTAATTATCGAAAATAGATATCGAAAAATTAATAAAATATTTTTACTTATTTAAAGAAAACCATCTCTTTATTTTGAGTATTTTTTTGTTTAACGCAATTTTTACAACTATCTAGGATACACTCCATCTTTATTTCTATTTAGATTTTAAAAAGTTAATTAGAAAAACAACGTCACTACGTACTTTTTTTAGGACTAATGAATATAACGAAATATCAAGTGACGAAATATCGTGTTTCCACTGTATAGTGTTAATAAACTTAAATAAACTTTTTTCAAGGTAATATTTTAATAAAGTGAATATTTTGAATTGAATATTAAGAAGAGAAATTTTTTTATTTCCAAAACATGTTTTAAATGGAATGATGTAACATTTGATATAAGCTTTTTAATCAATTCCCACACATAAGAAGATGATAATGAAACATCTAAAAGCCGCTTGTATGTTTTTTTATTATTGTATTGTGGGTTATTTGAAAGTTAAAAAACCAGACGGGTTAATATTCTCAAATAAACTTTTCAAGGTAAAAAAGTCAACATTTTAATAACCTTGTACCCCAGAGAATTTTTTTTAAAAATTAGGATAGCAAGTAAATTTGTTTTAAAATTAGATTGTGTATACCTCCACTTTTTCGATTTTAAGTCTCCACTTTTTCGATTTTAAGTGTATGTATATGATTACAGACACTGTTTTCAACCATATTTATAAAATTTTGATAAAGTTTTTTCTTAGTGAAATATAATTTTTTGTGTGTTTTGTGCTATCGGTGGTTCACTGCTGTTATAATTTTTTATATTATTACTGTGTTTATAATTTTTTAAGGTAACTTAATTTTTTAAATTATACGTAGGGTTAGTTTATATACATCTATTTTGATTATTTAAATAGGTTTGTACTTGTTTTAAATAGGTTATACTTGTATAGGGTTTTATAAATGGATTGGGAAAATGAAATAATAGATGATGAATTATCAAATTTAGAAATTTTTAAAGAATGTATTCCGAGAAAAATGTGTCTGTGTGAAGACGTCAAGTTTTCTTTACTTAAAATTTTTAATAATTATTTATATAATAAATATAAAAACACCAAAAATAGCGACAATTATAATTTTTGCAAGTTTACAAAAAGCATTTACCCTTATGCAAAAGATCACTCTGTTAAATTTGATTATTTATTATATTTTAAAAAAGATTACCCAGAAATTAGATACTCTAATCCAGAATTTATTAAAGACGCAATGTTTTGTTTAGTTAACGGTTTAGAAACAAATGATTATATAAAAATTATTGAAAAAGATTCACCAGAAATAGATATAAAATATGTATGGAAAAAATTTGTTTTACACACAGATTTTAAAAAAAATTTATACCCTTCACGTAATAATGAAATCCGTAATATATTAGAAACTGAGTTTAAACCATCCGAGGAAGTAAAAAAACATGTGCGCGAACATCATTTATATAGAAATTGTAAAAGTATTTCTTATTTTGATTATTCACCAAAAAATATTTATAATAGAGAAACCATAATTATTTCTGATGACGGCAGTGAATCAGACGTTAGTATCGATTCACAGGAAACATATTTCAATATATCACCAAATAGATCACCTTACCATATATTTGAAAATAATAACAGTGAAATATATCAAAGTCAAGATATAATAGAAATTGTCGATTTGGAACAAAACGAAGGTAAGAAAAATTGTTTTTTTCTTTTTTTAAAATTTTAATTATTTTATATTTATTCTTAGTTTCACCTTCAATTCAACTAGAAGTACCAATACTACCTGAGCAGACACTAGAAAATTTGGAAATCCTTCCTGGACCTTCTGGAATTGGAAGAAACAATCATTCCTTTTATCTTCAGTCGTATTTGGATCGTATACATTGAAGAAAGCAGTTGAACGTAGATGGGAACAAACTACTGGTAAGAAACAATAGTCTCTTTAATAAAGAATGTTTTACTAATTTATATTATTTTCAGACTCCACGTCTATTCAAACAGAACAATCAACAAACAATTTACTTCGACCTTCAAATGCGTTACATGGAGAAACAACACACACAATTTCCGAACCGAGTACATCAACAGCTGCAAGTGCTACAAGTCCTCTAGGGTGGCCACAAGTCGCCAAAACCTTCAATAACCGAATTTTTGTTGGGAAAATTTTAAATACACAAGGGATAAAAACAGTAAGTCAATTTTTTGAAAAGTGTTTTCCGTTAATTCAGGCAAAATACAATGAATATATTAACAAATACAAATCTGTAAAAATAAATTTTACCCTATGCTGTGAATATAAGCTTTTAAAAAATCAAGGAGAAATACTTGACGATTTTTATTTTCAAAATAAATTAACTACTTTAAATTTATCTGACGATCTTTCAATTGTATATGAAGAACATTTAGAAGGTATTCTTACAAAAATGGATGAATTTGAAAAATGGGAAAGTGGGAAAACTTTAAATAGAATTTTATATTTACAATTAAATTTGGCTAAAAATGACCCATTAAATGGAGGAACATATATCCCCTTACCAAAGAAAATTCTTAAAACAAATTCTGTAATAAATGTAAAAAAATAATGACGAATATTGTTTAATTTGGTCAATATTAGCTCATATTTATCCTCAAAAAGGAATCCAAATCGGGTTTCAAATTACCCGAAAAATTTTAGAGAAATTTTTAATTTGGAAAACACTTCATTTCCAGTAACTTTTAAAGACATAGCAACTTTTGAATCAAAAAATCCAGTGTCTGTCAATGTTTACACTCTTAACGAAAATTCACGTATTTGTGGACCTATCTATTTTACAAAAAACAGAAAAAATATACATGTTAACTTATTATTAATTTTTGATAAAAATAATTATCATTATTGTTTAATTAAGAACCTAGCACGTTTATGTGGTTCGCAGTTGTCACAAAATGCTCATAAACAGTACATATGTGAAACATGTTTAAATTGTTTCACTTCTAACACATCATTAAACACTTATTTAGAAAAGTGTAAACTCGTAGATGCAGTTAAAACAGTTTTACCTGAAAAAGGTAAAAATATTGTAAAATTTAAAAATATTAAGCACATACTCAAGCTACCTGTTATTGTAATAGCCGACTTTGAAACCTTAACGCAAAAAATTAGCACATGCAAACCGAATCCTAATGCACCATATGAGGAACGAGTTGAATACCATGTACCATATGCAATAGGTATGCAAGTTGTTTGTCATTTTAATCCAAATCTTAATTTTTACCACAGTTATATAGGACCAATGGCAGGTAAACATTTTATAAAAAAAAAATTATGAACTAGCTCAATGTGTTGAACAATTTTTAGAAACAAATGCACCTATTGTAATGTCGGAACAAAATCAAATTGATTTTCAAAATGCAAATACCTGTTGGATATGTGACAAGCCATTCTTAGAGGGTGATGTAGAATGTCGCGATCACAATAGACTTGACTGTTCCGGTAATCCAAATTTTAGGGGAGCTAGTCACAGAGATTGTAATCTTACACTCCAGGTGTCGAGATTTATACCAGTTTTTTTTTCATAACGGTAGCGGATATGATTTTCATTTATTCTTGAAGGAGCTTAACTTTTCGAGCGACAACATATATGCCATTCCAATTAATTCGCAAAAGTATATAGCAATACAAAAAAAAATTGGTAGTGTTTATGTACGATTTTTAAATTCTTATAAATTTTTGAATTCGTCTTTAGATGAACTAGCTAAAACATTAGAACCTCAGCAATTTACAATTTTAAAACAACATTTTTCTCGAAAAAGAGGATTTTAACTTGTTAATTAAGAAGGGTGTATACCCGTATTCATATGTAGATAGTATTGAAAAATTAGAAGAAACACAGCTTCCACCAAAACATTGTTTTTTTAATGATATAAAAGATGAAGAAATTACAGATGAAGATTATATACATGCACAGACTGTATGGCAACATTTTAATATAAAAAATTTAGGTGAATATACAGAATTATATTTAAAAACGGATGTTTTGCTTATGGCTGATATATTTGAAAATTTTCGAGAACTTTGTTATAACACGTATAAATTGGACGTTTGTCACTCGTTTTCCCTTCCGGGCTTTAGTTTTGATGCAATGCTAAAATTTACAGATGTGGAACTTGAACTTATTACAGACATAGACATATTAAACTTTTTTGAAACTTCCATAAGGGGCGGGAATTGTTTTGTTTCTACAAGACTTTTTGAAGCTAATAATCCGTATATGGGTAATCTTTATGATGAAACTAAACAGGAACAATATATTATGTATTATGATGCTAATAGTCTCTATGGTTTTACAATGTCAAATTTCCCATTGCCATATGGAGGTTTTGAATGGTTAGATGTAGAAAATTTTGATTTAGATAAAATTGATGAACTAGATCCGAATTTTGGGTATGTTCTCGAAGTTGATTTGCTTTACCCGGAATATTTACACGACGAGCATAACGACTTTCCATTTTGTCTGGAAAAGTTTGTACCTCCTTCATCAAAGTCACATATACCTAAACTTATCGGTTCCTTTAGACGTAAACAAAATTATATAACACACATAAGAAATTTAAAGCAATGTTTAAGGCACGGATTAGTTTTAGAACGAATACATAGGGTTTTAAGATTCAAACACTCCTTTTGGCTCAGAGCTTATATTGAATTAAATGCAAAGTTGAGAGGACAATCTAAAACAAAATTTGAATCAAATTTTTTTAAATTTATTTTAAATGCTATATTTGGAAAATCTATAGAATCATTACGAAAACGGTGTAATAATAAACTTTGTTGTAAATGGGATGGAAAATATGGTGCTAGGAAAATGATTTGTAGTCCACGGTGTAAAAAATTCACTATTTTAGCAGAAAATTTAGTATTAATTGAACAAACTCGAGACGAAATATTTTATAATAGACCAATATACGTGGGATGGACAATTTTAGAGTTATCAAAGTATCATATGTACTATTTATATTATGATGTTTTTAAGAAAATTTTTGAAGTTAAACTCCTTTATAGTGACACAGATTCCCTATTAATTGGATTGGAAAATATAAATCCATATCAAGTTATGAAAAACAATTTGAATTTTTTTGATACATCAGATTATGATGATAATAATATATTTGGAATTCCGAAAGTCAATAAAAAGAAATTTGGTTTATTAAAAGATGAATTAAGTGGAAAAATAATAACTTGTTATTGTGGTTTGAGACCAAAAATGTATTGATATATTACGTTAGATGATATTGTAGATAAGCGTGCTAAAGGTGTTTCAAAATCTTGTTTATCGAAAATTACGTTTGATGATTATTTAAATACTTTATTGTACAATAATATATTGTACAGAGAAATGACTTTAATACGATCAAAGTATCATAATATTTTTACAATAAAAGTTAATAAAAAAGTTTTGTCTGCCGAAGATGATAAACGTGTATTGATAAACGGACAAATGACTACTTTAGCATGGTTTCATAAAGACACATTACAACAATAATTACTATTTAATATTGTATTACTTCACTCTTGTAAAATACACGGGTCATTGTTTGTAAGTCTGTTAGATAAGTACTTGTACATACATACATACATACATAAACATTTGGTGTAAAATTTAAGGGTTTGATAAAGGGGGGGGGGTTATAAAGTGAGGTTCATTACCTCTAAAAAATCCTATTATAATATGGGGCCACTTGGCAACGCAATGAAATTGCATATATTCAGGAACAAAACATTGTCTATGTTGAAGCATTACTTTAAGTACTAATTTTAATTACTTTAAGTTGTAATTTTATAAAACACTATTGTGAGACTGAAAAAAAACAAATGAACGTTTTTCTTCAGTCGATTTTAAGAAACACTTGTAACATTTATTTGTAATTTTATTGTAAATATTTAATTTAATAAAACTGGAAAATAAAAAAAAGTCTTGTTTTATTTTTACTTTCTTTATTAAAAAAATACATATAATTTTTTATTACATCTTGTTTAATCCAAGTAGGATTTTTGAAACCCAACCATTTCACCAGTGCTGAATCACCCTTTCTTTTAATAATTTTGGAAATTAGATATAAAGACGGGTTCTTGGTTTTTTGCAACTCGAAATCGTAGAATTTGCCTTCTATAGGTTTATTTTCATAGTCTATTAACGAATATGTGACTGGATCAGTTTTGTGTACTTGAGAAATTTTAAAAATTTCAGGAGTCCAGTTGAATGTATATCCTTTTTTAAAAGTAGTTTTAAATTTACTAATACGAACATGATCATTTTCTTTGAATCTTGGTTGTTTTTTATTTTGATACTGGTTGTAATTATAAACGGTATGTCGTAACTGCTCTTCGATTTTCTTTGAATTGACTTCAGCTGGTTTCATCTTAATAGTGTTATGGTAAGTATTATTATATTGTTTCACAAATTCATCGAGTATATCAATCCATTTGTAAGAAGAGCGGATGCTGAATTGTTTCCAAATCATGTTTTTTAAAGTTCTGTTAAATCTTTCGACTATACTTGCTTTTAAATTTGAGTAAGTTGTAAAGTGTTTAATACCATATTTTTCCATTAAGCGTTTAAAATGAGAATTTAGAAATTCTGAGCCTTTGTCTGTTTGCATTAGGGCCGGTCTTCGATTAAGCTTAAAAATTGATTCCATAGCTTTCGCTACTTCTTCTCCTCTTTTGGTCTTTAATGGTACACAAAAACTTCGTTTCGAAAAATTATCAATTACTGTGAGTATATATTTATATTGTTTATTATATTTTGCAAATTTTGTCATATCACAAAGATCAGCTTGCCATTGTTCATCTATTCCAACCATTCTTACTCTACGACGTTTAAATTTTCTTCTAGCTGGTTTATGTAATTCATTCACGATGTCTATTTTGCTCATGATTACTTTGATGTGTGTTCTTTTTAATTTCTCCACGTAGATAATTTACATTAGACTGCAGCAACTTTATTATATACTCTTTTTCATTGTCAATTTTCAACTTTATACTTTTAGAAATATTGTTCATTAGTTTTATTAGATTTTCTGTTTTTTGGTTAATTAATACACTAGTTAAATTTGTTATTTTTTGAATTTTTGCATCCATTTCTGACATTTTTGTAATTACGTAATCAACATTATCATTTTGAAAACTTTGTAATAAAAATAAAACAGTTCTGTTGAAATTTTCGTCAATTTTTCTTGAAAGATTTTTATTAAACTCATCATCAATTTGGGTCAACGTGTCTTGACACTCCCAGTTTATTAAACATGTACTTATTCCAATCAATACACACACGCTGATTACAACAATAATAAGCACTTTTCCTTTCTTAAATAAAACTTCTCTCGGGTCCATATTATTTACTTTTTTTATTCAATTATATCTAACTCACGTAATTGTTGGACTATTTCATGAAATTGATTTTCCGAAAATGAATTTCCCGCTTCTCTAGCGAAAAAAAGTAATTTTAGGCGACTTACAAGATCGTTAACATTATCGTAATAAATAAAATTGGTTTTATGCAGCTGCTTAAAAGCTAAATCAGACATCCCACTTCCTTTTTGACTGGCAAACAACTTGCGAAAAATATTTTTGTATTTAAAAGTATTCATATTCAAATCATCTGTTGCTTTTGCATCTTCAAGAATTTGTTTGTAAGTTATTAAATCATTTTGAGTGTATCTTTTTGGTACTTTTTTAAATAATAGTTTGTATAAACCGGGTGTTCCTTTATATACATTATCTTTAATAGTTAAATTATCATTTGAATCAAAAAATACTTTTTCTTTACCAATTTTCCATTCATTTTGATCAAATCTTATTCCCAAATCTCCTTTGTCGTGACCTTTCCTTGATAACACACTCTTCATGTACTTTCTAGAAAGTTTACCATAACTGACATTCTGAGGTGATTCAATAGCTTTGTTCGAACTTTGTGGTGATAATAATGTATCTTTATCATCTAAATCTTTTCTGGGTGTTACAAAAGACTCATTAAAACTACTTTCTGCTTCATCTTCACTTTTTTCTAATTTAAGTTTTCCATTCTTGCTTTTTTCACTATCATCTTCAATATCCACTTTCCTAACACCAATCTTTTGTAAATCTTCTGTAAGCGGTTTGTACAAATCTTTAAGATTTTTTTCCATTTCTAAACGACCTCGTTTTATGTTTAAATATTTACTTAGAATAGCATTACTGGTTTCAATAATTTTTCTTTTAATTTTTACTGATTCTTTATCCATAATTCTGGAGTAGATTGAAAATTTTTTAAGTGTATTCTTAAAGATCTGATCTCTGTTTGAAGTAATATTACAAATTTTACAATATTATATATTCATCGATTCCTCTACGATAACGTCCATCATTAAGTCCACATTCTTTGAATATTGACAAAAAACCATATGGATTATTTTCCCAAATCTTGTTGCACATTTCTGAAAATTTTTCAAAGAGCATATCCGAAAACGCGTGATCTCTATATGCATTAAAAGTATTTCGATAATCTGATTTGAATAATATTACAACATTTGCATTGTCTCGTAATAGATGTTTACTGGTTGCTGAATAACTTTGACATGCATATATGACATCTGTTAAAAAATGTCGGGAATAAGAAAAAAATAATTTTACATTACTTTGATCAGAACATGAAATATCGTCAAATATAACAATTGAATTAGGTTTAACTTGATTCGGCTTAATCACTTCATCATTTTCCGTAAACGTGTAAAATCCAATACCATCTATATTTTTCAAAACCTCGGCTAACCACATATATTTTGGTTGGTGTAAAGTTTTTGAATATATGTGTAAATTTTCAAATGATAAACCATTCTTGCTTTCCAACAATGATAAAATCAAATTCGTTTTACCACCCCCAGATGGAGCAGCAATAATACATCTTACTGTATTAGGAAAAAGTTTACTATGTCATTGGTAATTTTTATTATTAATTGTAGAAAGTTTATTGTCGTTGTTATTCACTTTTAAACTGACGGGCTGTTTTACAAATTTCATTTTTACAATACACTGAGACAGAACAAGTCTACACGAGTATTTATACGCTCATTTACTTTTAAGCTCACGGGTTGTTTTACAAATTTCATTTTTACAATATACAGAGACAGAACAAGTCTACTCGAGTATTTATTCGTTTATTTACTTTTAAGAATGTGTCTACGAGTGTTTTACTATTTATTTGCGAAGAAACAACGAATTGAAGAACAACACTGTTTCGAACACTACAATTTACCAACGTGGTCGGATCATTGTGACGGACCTTTACCATTGAAAAAAAATTGTCATATATGTAAAACTAAAAAATTTAAGTTTTTTTTGTAAAAAATGAACAAGCAAACAAAAAAACAATCAGTCGATTAAAAGATATTCAAGGAAAAGGTTTACTCAGTACATTAATTGATAAATTACCAGTGGAGATTCATTTACCATTTTACAAGTTTTGTGGACCAGGAACAAAATTACAGAAACGTTTAAAATTCCAATAAATCAACTAGACAAAGCTTGTCTCGAACACGATATTGCTTATTCTAAAACATCTGATTCACTTGAAAGGAGGGAAGCCGACAAACGTTTAATTGAAAAAGCTTGGGAACGCGTTAAATCAAAAGACGCCAGCTTGGGTGAAGAATCAGCAGCTTGGTTTGTGACAAACATTATGAAGGCTAAAACAAAGATGGGTGGGAAACTGAAAGTGAAAGCAAAAAAGAAAATTCCGCTAAGTAAAATAATACAATCGTCCCGCAAAGCATTAAGAGAAAAAAATGCAAAAAATATTAATCAAATTATAAAAAATGCGTTGTTGGCAGCTAAAAGAAGTGTACATAAATATGGAAAAAGAAATATTTCAATACCAAGAGTGTTACCGGTTCCTAAAAAAATTGGTGGAGCGTTACCATTTTTAATACCTCTTCTTGCTGGGCTTTCCGCTGTTGGTAGTTTAGCAGGTGGTGTTAGCAGTATCGCCAAAACGATTAGTGATGCTAAAAAAGCTCGTGAATATTTAGAAGAAAATAAACGTCATAACAAAGAAGTTGAATTAAATTTGAAACAAGGAAAATCAATTGTTTTTAAGCCATATAAAAAGGGATATGGGTTATACTTAAATCCACACACACTAGGAAATAATAAAATAAATGTGTATTGACAACAACAGTATTTTGATACATTTATAAAAAATCATAAAAATCGTTTTTTAAATATTTTACCTAAAAAGGCTTTAACAAATAGAGATTTGATTTATTATGCGAGGAATATCCCATACTTCAGGGGGGTATTTATGATAGATGAACTACCACATAAACCATGGAAAATTGAAAGTGGTATCATTAACCTACAAACATCTAATTTGCCTGGATCTCATTGGGTGTCGTATTTTAAAAAGGGAGAAAAAAAGTTGTATTACGATTCTTTTGCACTACCCCCTCCGAAAGAACTTATCAAATATCTTGGTAAAAACATTCTATACAACGATTACACTCATCAAAAAATTAATGAAGTTATTTGTGGGCATTTGTGTTTAATATTTCTGTGTTATTGTTACGGAAAATATTTAAATCAAAAATGTCATATAGCATAGCACTAAGCGGTAAAACATCAAAATTGGAAGCACATTTTTTCCCACCGATAGATTGTTCAAATGGAGACTATGAAATTGGGCTTATTGAATTTTTCTCATACAACTCAATACCGAATATTGATACGCATCGTAATAAGATAACCATAGGTAATAAAACAATTACATTACCAACTGGATGTTACGAAGTTGTTGAAATTGAAGATGGAATTTTAAAACAGTTCAACAAACTTTTTCCTCCACCACCTGCACCTAAAAAGGGAGATAAAAAACCACAAAAACCAAAACCATTCTTCAGTTTAAAAGTGAATACATGGACTTTAAAGAGTGAAATTCATTGTTCAGAGAAAATTACGTTTACGGAAAAGGAATCGTTTGGAAAATTACTCGGTTTTACAAAAAACAAACGTCTTAGAAGCAAATAAAAAGTATACATCTGATGAAATTGTTCGCATACAAGCAATTAATGCTATTTTTGTGAATTGTAATTTGGTAAAAGGAGCTTATTTAAACAATAATACAACACATCATTTATATTCTTTCTATCCTGATGTGAAAATTGGTTATAAAATTATTGAAACACCAAAAAACATAATTTATTTTCCTATGAATAGACAATACATTGATGAAATAATTGTAACTATCACTGATCAAGACGATAATTTAGTAAATTTTAATGGTGAAGAGATTACATTAAGAATTCACATCAATAAGAGAGTTGAAAATGTTAATTTTAAGTTCAGATGCAAAACTGTTGTATAAAAAGAAACAACCAAAACAACAGTCGCTCAGTGTTTCTAAGAAAGTAAATAAGAAGAGAAGTGTGCTTAGCAAAGAAAATAGAGAATTTTTAAAATCATTAGGATTCAAAATTAAAGAAACATAATTATGGATATTCTTAATATCGATGAAAAACCACTGTTTGGTGACAGTGTAACACGTAATGAAATACACTCTTACAATCCTTATGTAAATTCCTATTCGTACGGAGACGAGATACGGATTCCGATTCACCAGGTTGACATTAACGTTTTGCCATTTGAGAGCTATCCATATTGAAGCTCAAGTCGTTTTAAAAGAGGATGAAAGTAAAGCAGCCGAATCAAAGGACTGTGTTCTTAGTGGAAACTTTGGTGTTAGTCTTTTTGATGAAATTCGTTATGAACTGAATACTACAGAAATAGATAAATGTAGATGTCCTGTTATTAGTACGTCTCTTAAAAATTATATTTCCTACAACAGAAATGAAAGCAAATCTTTGGCTGTTGCTGGGTGGACTGGAGGTGAAGAACTTCAAATAGTAGATTGGAGTTGTAGTTATCAAATATCTATACCACTAAAAATGATTTTTGGATTTTGTGAAGATTATAAAAAAATTATGATAAATTCAAGACATGAACTAGTTTTAATTCGTTCAAGAGATGATACAAGTTGTTATACCAAAAAAAAGATGGAAGAGATGTTAAAGTAAAAATTTTAAAAATTCAATGGAGAGTGCCTCACATTTCAGTTTCTGTAAACAAAAATTACATCTCATGAAGATTATTAATACTAATAAAATGATTACGGTACCTTTTCGTTGTTGGGAACTACATGAATATCCATCTTTGCCAAAAGCAACAGATCACTCATGGACAGTAAAGACATCGAGCCAATTAGAAAAGCCTAGATTTGTAATACTAGCTTTTCAGACAAATCGTAGAGATATTGCAACTGGTGTGGTTAGTCATTTTGACCACTGTAAATTAATTAAAGCAAAACTGTTTTTAAATTCTGAAGTATATCCATATGATGACATTTCAACCGATTTTGATCGAATGAAATATGCACAATTATATGATATGTATACAAATTTCCAAAACGCATATTATCAACGACGTTCGGAGCCGATGCTAACATACAACGAATTTCGTACAAAAGCCCCCATTGTGGTATTTGACGCTAGTCGACAAAATGATTCATTAAAAACTGGTCCAGTTGATTTGCGATTAGAATTCACATTTAAAGAAGCGCCGGCAGAAAAAACTACCGCATACTGTCTTATTATTCACGAAAGATTAGTTGAATATTCAGTGTTAACGAGTAATGTGAAAGTTTTAATATAAGATTTTTTTTCATAAATATGTGTATACAATGTTAGTAATAACAATATATTATATGTACAATCGTAAAGACAAAAAAAAATTTGTTTAATTTTAGTGAATAAGAAACATAATATAGAAAGAAAAATGTGCACTTTTTTCAAATTATTATTTTAATGTATTTTTTATATTATTTTAGTTTAGAATTAAGTATCTAATTATGTAAGAATAAGTATTGTAAATAAATAATTTTTTTACTATAAACATCTTTTTTTTTATTTTTTCTTGTCCTATTCAATTTCAGGTATCCAAAACGAGACAAACAGTTATGTGTACAACACATTCTTTAGGTACGCACTGTTGTATAAAAAGAGATGAATAAATACAAAAAACCAGTTTCACTCACACACAAAAAGTTCATTCATTCGTTCGTTCAACCTACACAAGGCCGTTACAGAAAAAAAGTTTATTCATTTTTATAAACAACAAATTCATTCATCTACAAAAAAATTTCACTTTCTTTCAAATTCAAAATTAATCAGTGTATGCAAATTGGTGATGACGCGGATGATGACGAAGGGATACAGTACATCAGAAACGAAATCGAGGACAATCTTGGAATTGGGGAGACGATAATTACAAAAGGGGAAGAAAAATATAAATGGTTGATGGAATTTTTTGGGTGTGAAGCAGTAAATATCGAAAATATTTGTTCCAAAAATCATTTCAATCAGGAAGAAGAAGAGGCAAAAGTGTGCTTTAGACACAAAAACATTACAGTGAATTGTGCTCTAAGAAACGTTCAATTTTATAAAAAAACAATAGAAAATTTGTGATATTAAAAAAAAAAAGTGTATATTTTTTTATTGTATATATTTTCTATTATTTTATTTTTTTATTTATATTTTAAGATAATTTATTAGCGATAATTTTATGTATGTATTAGCTATAAGTTTTTCAAATCATTCTTTTATATGTATATTTTATATAATTTTAGTTTAGAGATATAAATGTATTTAAGTATATTAATAAGTATATAAATAAATCATTTTTTTACTATAAACATCTTTCTTATTTTTCTCTTGTACCTATTCAATTTCAGGTCAACCACATACACATAACACAGTTATGTGTTACAACACATTTTTTAGGTACGCACTGTTGTATAAAAAGAGTTGAATAAATACAAAAAACCAGTTTCACTCACACACAAAAAGTTCATTCATTCGTTCGTTCAACCTACACAAGGCCGTTAAAGAAAAAAAGTTTATTCATTTTTATAAACAACAAATTCATTCATCTACAAAAAAATTTCACTTTCTTTCAAATTCAAAATTAATCAGTGTATGCAAATTAAAAAGTTTCGCTTTCACTAAAATGTAAAAATTGGGTGTCAAAAAACTGGGTAAACTTGTGGTGTGACGAATCGGACTAGGTCAATATAGATTAGCGGGTTAACGGGACAATGTGGGTCAGTGGGTTGGGGTCAATAAACCCATTTGTGCTCGAAACGGCATTGCCTTACTACTACTAGTAACTTTTTGAAAATATTTGAAAAAATTATTCAAGTAAGGTTTGAAAAGTACTTTTTCAAAAACAATTTGTTTAGTGACAGTCAGTTTGGCTTTATTAAAGAGAGGTCAATAGATCAATTATTATTCAGGGTTTTGAAACAATTTTATGATTCTCCCAATGAAGGAGCTAGTAGTATAGGCCTATTTTTAGACCTTACGAAAGCATTTGACAGTGTAAATCATGATATATTGATTCATAAATTAGAAATGCATGATATTCGTGGCAATGTTTTAAACCTTCAGACAGAGAACAACAAGTAAAGTGGACCAGTTGTAGTTATAAAACAGTTTTTTTCGAAAAAACAAAATGTAATACGTGGAGTACCACAGGGATCTGTACTCGGCCACTTTTATTTTTAATTTATATAAATGACCTGCCCCACTCATGTGGGCTAAATGAAAAATTTTTTAAGTATGCTGATGATACCAGTTTAGTCTATACTACAGACAACACGACTACGTTGAAAGAAAACCTTAACAGATCTCTGCAAAATATCGATCTGTGGTTAAAAAAATGATCTTATACTTAATATTGCAAAAACGGAAACAATGCAAATTAGTAATACCACTCAGCAGCAAGCTAGTTTCTGTCTTAAAAATTATGGCGAACTCCCACTACTAGATTATGCTAATGTACTAGGTATCAAAATTGACAAATTTTTAAACTGGAAGGAACACATTTCCTACTTAACCTGTAAAGTTAGTAAATAGGTTCACATCCTTAAAACACTATCCACGATTGTATCTTTAAGGCCTAGTTTTCATTGGTAGAGTAAGCGGTACAGTAATTTGGGCAAGTACTAACTATCCTTCTAACTCTACCAATGAAAATATAATCGGTAGAGTACTAAATCATGGTAGAGTAGAGTAAGATTGCACGGTGGGATAGTAACTCTACCACTTGCATTCCCCCACCACTAATTTCTACTCTACTCTACCATCACTATTCTAATGAAAACAGATTGGGTATAGTCAAGTACACTAATACTTCACGTGTTTGTCTTGTTTTTTGTTTTGTTTTGCAAAAATGAAGTGGTCAGAATTGGAAACAATGAAACTAATAGAATTATATGGGGAACACGAATGTCTATGGAATATGAGCAGTATTCATTATAAAAATAAATTTAAAAGAAATTCAACATATGAAAAAATTATCAATGAAATATGCAAAGAAAATTTCAGCATAGCCGAATTAAAACAAAAAATAAAAAACCTTCGGTGTGCATACAACCAAGAATGTATGAAAATAAAGCGATCAAAAAAATCTGGTTCTGGAACAACAGATATCTATGTACCCACTTTAAAATGGTTTCCTATCATGGACAGTTTTATGAAAAATGTAAAAGGGAACATTATAACTGAAGATAGTTTAAATAAAATACAATTCCAGGTAAACATATTATTTTTATTAAAAAAAATGTTACATTCTGCGAAAAAAAATTTAAATTAATAAATATGTCTATATTGCCAAGGAACAGCTCCCTCATTGTTGCAGTAGTCCTTCAAACGGTCACGAGTTCTATTGGCAGGTCGGTGGTTCTTGTAGTATAATTTGTCTCTAAATTATTTAGTTATTTCAGATCTCCACAGACCTGGAATAATTTCACCAGTATCAATATTTTCTTCATCAACTGAACCATACGGCATATAAGTTGTTGATGATGTTGTACGCAACCAGTTGTGAGGAGCACAGGTAGCAAAGACGAGTTTCTTAACAGTAGGTAGCTTCAAACATATTTTTTTTTTCAAATACACGAAATCTACTGACCAAAATTCCAAAGGCATTTTCAACTATTCTTCTTGCCCGGCTAAGTCGGCAGTTAAAAACTTTTTCGTGGATGGTGAGAGGTCCTCTATAATTTTTGTACGGTTTTAAGAGGTATGGTTTCAATGAAAGCGCATCATCACCAACAAGGTAACATCCTTCAGGAATCAATCCATTTTCTAAGACGTCCCAAAGTGAACAATTTTGAAAAATACCACTATCAGATTCTGATCCTTTACTACCCACATCGATATATGTAAAACAATAGTTGGCGTCTACAACTGTCATCAGGACAACACTGTTTGAACCTTTATGATTAAAGTACTCACTTCCATAATGAGGAGGAGCAGTTATCAAAATGTGTTTGCCGTCAATGGCGCCACAACAATTAGGGAAATTCCACTGGTCTCTAAAACCGACACATTGCTGCTTCTACTCTTCTTGTGTAGATGGTAACTAAAAAAAAAGCAATAGTCTTTATTAATTTTTTTTGTCATACAGGATTCACCTATAGAAGAAGAATTTAACGAAGAAGGGACTATAGAATCTTTGGAGCAATCGGAATTAATTCCATCGACTTCAAAATCGAGCCACAATACTTCAGCACCACACGTAATAGCAAGTACTTCGACAAAACCGCCACCAAAAAAGGCAAAATATAATAAAAGAAATTTACAAAATTTACAAGAGGCGGTGGAACAGCTGCGAACTGTTCATGATGAATTACGTGTGGAAGAAACAGAGCTAAATGGAAAATATGTAGGTTTTGCACTGGATAAAATGCCATTGCAACAATCAATACTGGCACAAGGTGAAATTCAAGCCATTTTAACAAAATATAGATTACAAGCAAGTACATCACAGTGGGAGTTAGTTTTATTGAAAACTTTGTTTATTGGTGCAACGAGATAATAATACCAGTAGATATCTACAGCAATAAGGTAATATAATTTTGAATTTAAGTTTTCGTTTGATAATATTTTATGTATTAAAAACTGTGTTTTAAAATTATATTACAGATGTTGGAATGTAATAATGATGAAATTGCATTAATTTCTTCCAAACATTCAAAATTAACAATTAAAGATTCTGGCGAAGATGAGCTATTATCCCAACTTTTTTCGGAGGAAATTTTATCAGATGGAGAAATCAATAGTAGAACACCTGAATATCAGATTCGGATCGATGTTTTAATATTGTGCACTTTACAATTAATTTTTGATTCCCCGCTCGAATTCCAGAAACTTTGGACAAATGAATTGGCGATTCTGTTAAAATTACCGATGACGAAAAAAGAAACAATAATTATAAAGAAATTTATCGAGATTTTTCAAAATTATTTCAACAAGTTGAAAGAAGACGAACAAACAAGCATATATGGATGGGTAAGCTTAGAAGAAATGCTTATGTCACACAATACTTGGTTCACTGAATTATTCGATGCAAAAATCATCGAGAATTTGAATCAGTTATTAAGGCGATGGAACGACGAATTCATAAATACCCAAAATTTATTATAAGAAAAATGTATTGTATTTTAAATAAAAATATTTTTTTAATTTACAAAAGACATGTTTTGTTATTTAATATTTAAAAACCTTTTTTGACAAATAATAAAAGGTACATTTAAAATTAATTTTTGTTGTTATTTTCAATATTTGCTGCAAATTGTGTCTTTAACTGTTGTAGTAGTTGCATAAGTTGTTCTAAAATGTTAGCAGTTTGACATCGTATATTAATGATAGACAAATCAAATTTACCACTTCGTTTAATAGAATTTGCAAATTCATCAAATAAATGTTATAAAAATAAGTGTTATAAATGTTATAAAAAATGTTTTTTTTTGTGATGGGTACGTATAGGGTATACTAGGAGAGTATAAATAGTGTTATAAAATGATAATTCAAAGTTAGTTTTACTGAAAACTTTGTGTTTATTGTGCAACGACAATAGTTAAAAATGAATGATAATAAAAAACTTGAAGGAGCAATTTATTGGGGCAAAGGACCATTACGTGAATTAATTGATGGGCAAATTAAAAATGCAATATATAACAATAATTTCAAAATAATCAAAATGTTATAAAAAAATCTGAAAAGTATTTTGATTTAGCTAATGTGGAATTTGCTATTCAAAGTAACTTCTAGTGAAGTTTTGGATTTTCTTTGTGAATTTGCAGAACACAAAATTTGCGATATTGATAATTATTTTGTATTCTGGATACAGACTAGTATTGAATTTGTTCGACCACATTTATTAAACTATCTGATAGAAAGAATTCTAAAATCTGGTATTGACGCGATGCGTCGTTTATATGGATTGAATTTTTGTCCAATAACTAATGATATTGATCGTAATTTGGTTCAATTCATTACTGATAATATTAAAAAGAAATATGAAAATCCATTTTATAATTTGGCATCGGAAGAAAATAAAGATTTAACGCAAATGGAATATCCAAATCAAATTTCAACTCAATTAAAGGATTATGACCATGTATATAATATTTTACATAAATATTATTGTATTTAATAGTTTTACTCGCAATGTGTTTGTTAACTACAACAACAATAACAATGGCAGAAAATTTGAATAATAAAAATGGAAAGGGTGCAAACGTATATGATACCAATAAACGTATCTCCTTATCATTGTCAACATTGAGACCACCAATTTCATGTTACTTGTAATAAAGATATGTGTGTTTCTACATTTAATGTTAAATAAATGTTCTTATTTTTTTAAATAATTAGACATAAGATATGATTATAAAAATTAATATAGAGAAAATATTTGGTGCAGTTTAAATATGGATCGTGTGGAGGAATTTTGTAGAAAATTAGCGCTGTTAAAGAAATCAATAGAAATGTATGAAGATATGAAAGAAATTAATCGTCGAATTAAATATTTAAATATAACTACTTACAATATGGTAAAAATGCATAACAATATAGAGAAAAAAGTTAATTGTTAAAAAAAAATAAATAAATAAAAGTGGTGGGGAGGAGATGAGTAAATTAATATGGAGCGGGGATACGAATATTAATACCGCTTATTGTAAGAAAATTGAAATTAGTTGTTTTTTTTTTTTGAGTAGTGTTTGTGGATAATTTTGAAAGAATGGAAATGGATCAAGAAAAACAATATATTTTGCAAAAAATAGAAAAACTTCAAAAAGAATAAAATGAAAATATAAAAAAATTTTTACACGATGCAATTAAGGCAAACGATTCGTTGCAGATACAGGCGATTTTGGAACAGTATTCGTATATGCTTAGCGATGATGATGCATTTGATATATTGGAAAATATAATCCGTGAATATGATTTCTGTCCTGCAGAACTACTAAAGAGGATTTTCTCCTTAAAACAACAATTTATGGATAATCTAGAGGAGGAGATTAATATTTATTTATTAACTATAAATACTAATTCTAAACAATTTGAAAATTTTATTAAACAATGGTTGGAGGAGAGAAGTTTGAAAAAATTTGTAAACCAAGCGATTCGATATGCAATTTTACTTGTTAAACCAAATATCTTGGAGTTGCTGCTGGATTACGTAGATGCTGAAAAAATCAACGTTGATTTCAATCCAGAACAAAACAACGTGGATAAATTCGAGTGGGAGTGGTTGGAAGAAACAGCACAAGAGCCGTGTAGCAATATAGATTTTAGTATGTTTAATATGTTACGTCATATTGTAAACTTACGTATACTTAAAAAATAAATAAACTTTTAATTTACGTATACTTAAGAAAAATTAATGTATTGTTTTTTTAAATAAAATAAACTTTCAATTTACAAAAAAAAAACATGTTTTATTATTTAATATTTATATATAAAAAAAAAATAGTAAGTACATATAAAATTAATTTTTGTTGTTATTTTTCTTCGTCTTCTTCTTCATTTTCTTCATCCCCAGCCGTAGTAATTTTTAAATTTTCAATATTTGCTGCAAACTGTGTTTTTAGCTGTTGTAGTAGTAATTATATATACAAAAAATAAAAAAAAAATAAGACAAAATATAAATTTATACAAAATTTTACAAAATAAAAAATTTTATTTTTTTTTTAAAAAACAATATTTCTAGTTCATTCTATATTTATATTTTCTAACCGTAGTTTAACTGACGGTGATATAATTTTCGGAAACTCGTTGAAGAAAATTCCCCCGGGCGTTCGTTCCAGTCGCAGCCACATATTTTTTACCTCGGCTTCTGGAATTTTTTCTTATTTTCTAACAATTGTTCCAGTATGTTGTGTGCCACTTCTCTGTCCCGGTCTGGACATTGCTCGAAATGCTCCTTTTCTTTTCCTTCGTCCAAAAAAATTGTGTGTGTTGTGTTATATAAACACCGTTTGAATGGTCTGCTGCATTGTCGCAGACACTTTACCAGGTGTATTTGTATCCTGTGCGGCAATACACAATGAGATTTGTTTACCGGACATGTAATAAATTTCATCTTCGATTTCGAAAAAACGGACTCTACAACTTCAAACTAACTGGATCAATTTATATACGTTTATTTGTATACTACATACATATTCCTCCAAAAGAAAAAATCTGACATCACATATACTCTATATGTACTCAACTTGACGTTTGCATCTCGTATATGCATAGTACACGTACTCACGTCACAAGTGTACCCTATATATAAACATTTTACATCAGCAAGTGTACTCTATACATACTCGTGTACCCCAAAACATTCATCGAACTACGTCATCAGGTATATTCTGTACGTACCCACTAGAAAAAACATTCATATTTTTTATAACGACTTACGTCATCAGGTATATTTTGTACGTACATCAGACATTAATTTCCCCCACTATTAACAATTTTATTACTATAAAAGTCGAAATATTTCAATGTAAAAGTCAGTTTTAAATTTTTGCTTTTTTCTTGTCATTTTCGTTGTACATCGTTGTTGTGAATAATGTTTAGCCAAAAATTTAGTAACGTTAATAAACAGTGCAGTAAACCATTTGAGAACTTAGAAAAGTTAATTGCTGGGCAGAAGTATAAAGTAGTCGACATACGGAAAATCAAGACGAAATTCGGTGATCGGTGGGTTGTAGAATTAGAAGACGTTATCATCACATTACCTGCACGCTTTCAACGAAGTCTAACCGACAACAACGTTGCCGAGGCGAAAAGGAACAACGAATTCAATTTTCTAATCTGCGGCGGTAAAAAGTTTAGTACATACCCATTGGAAATTGAATAATGGAAGCCATTCAACAGCATTTATGTACCGAAATTCTGTGTATGAAAATTAAACTTTATCGACAATATCTTTTACAAGCAATACGTGACGGTCAATTGGACATCATCGAGTATTTTTTAAGCCGACATCCAGAACTAATCAATAACGACATCGATCCGTTGGTGTATAGTGTCGAATATGGTGTTCAACCAGCTATCCTCGAATATTTAATTAAAATAAAAAAATGGTATATGCAGCAACTTTCTAATAAAATAAAAAAAGATTTTTCTTGGGAATCGAAATTTTTGACGGAATTATTGGACAAAAATTGTACAGACAAATGTATTAGTCAAATACTTAAAAAGTCTACTTACGCGGCAATTCAATATGCTAGACCTGATTTGTTAAATTTGCTAATTGGTGCTATGAAAGAAGAAAAGGAATATAATTTCCGTTTGGATCAAGATGATAAGGCGGATAGACAATTAATAAAATGGATTCAAGACAACATTGAAAAAGATGGAAAGAACTGTCTGGTTGGAATGGAAGATGTACCATGCTGTGGCCCGTCAGCGTCAACAAAATTATCTGATTACATAGCTGTAAGAGATATTATGTATAAAGAATGGGATATTAAATAAAAAACATTTATTTTTTCTTAAAAAGTTGTTTTATTTCTTATTTTTCTTATTTACAATACATCTTAAATTACTTTACAATATTAGAAAAGATCTGCTCCTGAATATAGGCAATTACATTGCGTTGCCAAGTGGCCGCATACCTACTCATACATCTTAAATTATTTTAGTTACAATATTAGAAAGAGCTAGATAATTTATAATTCGATCATGAATGACTAGCAAATAATCTTTTGTTTTAATTGGAAAATGTTTGTTTGCTTCAAACTCTAATCGCAAATCAACTTGAGTTGACTTTAAAGCTTCACTTTGTTTAGAACAATCAATAACAATAAGCGGGGCATTATTTACATAACTATCTTTATCTAAAAGTGGTTCACAGTTATTTTTATTATAATAGTATTTTTGAAAACGGTTATACATATTATAAAGCAAAGCAGTTTTATTAGTTGAAAAATTAGCGTTAATATTATCATACGGGTACGTTTCACCATTTAAATAAACTTTTACGTCTCTAATATCACAATGATCAAATTTACTAGCATCTTTATCTTTTTGTTTATGACGATCAGTTTGGAAAGCTAAAACAACCCATCTTGGTCGTTCAACGTTAAATGTCGTCTTAACAGCCCAGCTTTGCTTGTACGTTTGCTGTAGTTCAGGATATTCATACAAATCACAACTACGAAAACTAATATTAGGCGATGCATCAGCATTTAAAATTTTCACTAAATTAAGTTTCATAAAATCAGCAACGTTAACGTGCGGCATTTTAAATTCTAATACATCCATTATAATTTTAACATCAGTTGTAGTAGAACCTGTATTAAACATAACAGAATTTAAATAACTGTTTGTTCGAATTAAAATTAATTCTTGTCGCAAAATGATAATTTTATTAAAACCTTCAGTAAATCCAAGCAGCATTCTCAACGGTAAACATACACAAAAATTACCATTAGTGTCTGTAATTCCCCCATTTTCGTTCCAACCCGCATTTGCCAGCACTTTACGTTCACTGTCGTTGTATGATAGATAAGTTTTCATAGTACTTGTTATACCAACATTCTTGATTCGATCAATTTCAACACCGTCCAATTCATAACGGATTTCATCGAAAAAGAAAGCCACTGCATTATTGGTTAGTTTTACATCACTAACCGTTTTATCAGTACTAGCATTTAGTAAACGTCCTTTCAGGTAAATAAAACTTGCATATGGCCAGGTGTAAATGTCCTGTTGCTGAATCGCAATACGAATTTCATCATTTAATTCATATTTGCTTGATGAATAAGATTTATAGGTGTGATACTCTAGACGGGAAATTGTTTCATCAAACATAGGCTGTTCCTTAACTTGTAATATATCACTTGTCGCCATTTCGTTGTCTTCTTCTTTACAAGTAAAATTACAAAGAAATTTTCTTAGCTTTAGAATGCAGTAAATTTGTAGACGGTGTAGGCGATGAGCCAGTATTTTTTAATTTGAAACCAAGTGACAGCAAAAATGCACGATTTTCAGGTGTTAATGCTTTAGATGTTAACGGTCTTAACGCCCGTGACTGACTGTTGGTGGATGTTGTATATCTATGATTAAATACTAATCCCATTGTTGTTGCGATTTTTTATGTTTCAATTAAATGTAATCTAATTGTTATTTCCTCGTTTCGAAAATTTACTAGCTCACCGTTTTGATCAACAATGCGCAGAGTAATATTATCGATTCGATTAACAGTCACCGGATAATAGATAATGTTTGTTGGTACAATCACTATTATATAGCCAGGCGGTACGTTTGGAAAAAACTGATAAATTGTATGATCTAATTTACCATTTATATACGAACCGGCAGTTATGCTACACGTAATGCGAATAGCATTAACTTTTAAAATATCAACTGTATGTTCTGAAACATGTAATTTATCTGGAGCAAGTTTTTGTTTCGTAAAACCTAATAATGATCCGATAGAATCGTTGTGTACAAAGTCGATGCTTCTATTAAATCTTATTTCACTTTTTAGTGTATTGTTATTTGCTTTAAGTATTAGATTTGGATTTTTATCTCTTTTTGATAATTCTGAAGTTAAATAACGAGCGATATCGTTTAATTCATATGAACCCACAGGTAATTCAATAAAATCGATTTTATCATTATTATCATCATCATCATCGATATAAGTTACATCATTTTTATGTTTAAATGGTTGGTTATAATAATAGAATTTGTTATTTTTACCCGCCTCAATATTTGGTATAGAATTAAATGTTTCAATATCAGTTAACCCTAAGGCATAATTTCTATTTGGATTTAGTTCAATAGAAGGGAAAAAATCTGCACTAATATTTGAATTTCGCGATGTAAATGTGAATGTTCTTGATGAAGACATTATTACTACTGAACAATTAATCAATTTGACTAGCTATTATATAAAAATTTTAAACACAATTTACCACAAATTGTCTGATTGTAGGTTTGATCTTGATTATAATTATATCTTATTTGTACATTGGGACCAAAATAATCCAGTAATTCAATTGGTGGTTGCAAATTTCCGAAACTATCATAATAATGTACAATGTTTTTATCTTTTTTGTATGCAACCCAGTGTGTACCGTTATTACGATTGCTATCTAAATTTACAATTGCCGATTTGCGAATCCAAGGTTTATTCGGTAAACAAGAACAACAACAGCAACAACCAGAACAGGGACCATTTTTTCTAAGTGACAGTGAAATATATGAATCAGAACCGCAAGAATTACCTAAACATAGATTATCTGATATATTAAGAAGTAACCAAGCTGATGAGGCTTATGAGTATTTTATAAATATATACGGTAATATTGCTGGTCATTACTTATCTGAATATTTTAAAGATAAAAAGAAAAAATTATTTGATGAAGCTTATGGTATAAGATTGGAAAATGATCATTGGTTTATTGGTAATAAACCTATTGAAATTATACATAATGACATTTTTATTGATAACAAACAATATGAAGGTACACCAGATTTGTATGAATTGCTTATGCTAAAAAATTCAACAAATAAAAACCCACCAAGAAATTATTTAAAAAATTATGAAGCAATATTAATGCAAACAAATGCATTAAATCGAGGATATGATCCTAATAAACAGAAAAAAGGCAATCGAGGTGTAAAGTATGTTTTAATCAAAAACTTGTTAAGTCAAATGAAAAGCGGTGCTGGTATAGAAATGAGGGTCAATCGAAATCCCCCCAACTACATTTTTTGGGATAATCCTAATGAGCTAATAGAGAGGCTAAGATTATTATTGTCTTCCCGGAATGCTGGTCATTCTAATCATAGTAATGAAATAATATCGATTATTGAGGAACTGAAGGAAGCAAATATAATATAGTGAAGTGAGCGCTTTATCATTAGTTTGTAAATAACCATGGCAGTGGTTAGTGGTATTGATAAATTTGGACGACATGGACAAATTAAACATAGCGAATTAGCATTATTATCTCGTGGAATTGGCTTTAAATTAACAGATGATAATAATTACGATATTGATAAAAAAAGATTAACTAATGTTGCTCCTTTCTATGAATTTGATGTTTGTAATAAACAATACATCGATTCAAATGCATTAAAGTTGGATAAAGATCAAACATGTTTTAACGCCGTTCAAAAACGTATTTGTAATGTTGCCCACCCTGAAATGGATAACGATGTCGTTGATTATGTGACAATTAAAAAATTTAAATATAATTTGGAGCATACAACGGAAGAATTGAAAACAGAAGTAACATTAAATAAAAACGATTCGCTTTTATTGTCAACAGATAAATCATATTTTGACGTTAAAAATAAACGTTTATGTAATTTAAACGACGCTCAAAATGTTTAAGTATATTAGTAGTTTTTATGGCTTTCTTGAAATTAAATTAACAAGTAAACATGTAACGACAATTAAACCAAATGAAAACCCATGGTTTATTTTAGAAAATGGTCTTACATTTTACAAATATCAATTACCAGTTGAGGCGGAAATCTACGATTATATTGTTAATCAACCTACAGCAGAATATCATTCACTCAGGGGCACTCAGGACGAATTGGTACCACAATTGCATGTTCAGTTTATTATTAAGTATAAATTGTTCAACAATTAAAATAATTCTATTGGAATGTTCTCGGTGGAGAAGCGCGCCCTTATTGATGAACTTCATCGCGATGCTAGAAAAAATTTTCCACGGCGTCGAGTTATAGTCAAAGGACTTAATGATTTATTTCAATGTGCTCTTGTTGAAATGATACCGTATGCAAAATAAAATAAAGGTTATAAGTATGTTTTCACTTGTATTGATTGCTTCTCTAAATATGATTTTGCTATACCTGTCAAAACTAAGCAAGGCAAAGATGTGGCTAATGCAATGCAAAAAATTCTCAATCAGCGAATAGCTAAAAACGTTCAAACCGATTTGGGGACGGAATTCTATAATGTACATTTTAAAAAATTAATGGATAAATACGGTATTAATAATTTTTCAACGTACAGCACAAAAAAGGCTAGCATAGTTGAACGTTTTAATAAAACATTAAAAAATAACACGTACAAACAGTTCAGTTTGAGGGGATCGTATCGTTGGATGATATATTACCAATGTTAATTAAAACATATAATAATACAGTACATAGCAAAATTAAATGCAAACCAGTTGATGTTACTAAGAAAAATGAACAGCGGATATTGAATACCTACTATAACAACATTAAAATGGTAGGAATAAAAAAATTTAAAATTGGAGATAAAGTGCGTGTAAGCAAGTATTGTACTACTTTTTCACGTGGTTTTACACCCAATTGGACTACAGAAATTTTTACTGTAGATCAAGTGCAACATACTAATCCTGTAACGTATTTACTTAAAGATGAACAAGGTGAGAAGATAAAAGGCTGTTTTTACGAGCAAGAACTGCAAAAAGTGAAAAATCCTAACGTTTACCTGGTCAAGAAAGTGCTTCGAAAAAAAGGGAGCCAGGTATTAGTGAAGTGGTTAGGCTTTAGTTCCAAATTTAACTCGTGGCTGAATTCATCAGATATATTGTGATGTTTCATTAAAAGCTGTGTCAAAATGCTGGCGGATGTTCAGGGATTTAAAGTAAATAAATTTATTGTTAAAGAATTAGCTATTGTTAAACTTAACAATAATGACAATTTTGAATTCGAGCACTTTTTATTCAAGCCACCATTCTCGTACAGTGAACTTACCGAGGCTGATAAGAGACAAGCACATTGGCTTACAAAATTCTATCATAAATTACATTTTAACAACGGGCATATTGAATATGATAAGGTAGCTGAAATAATGTCCACATTAAATGCTGCTAATACTGTGTTTGTAAAAGGAATGGAGAAAAAAAATTGGATTCAAGAATATGTGACCAGTGATGTTATCAATTTAGAAGATTTGGACTGTCCATCGCTAAAAAAATTATATGAACAATTTTATTGTAATATAAGTTGTTTAAATCATTGCAAGAATGGTGCTATTTCCAACATTTGTGTATTATTCAAATGGTATAATAAAAATATATTAAATTAAAAATGTCTTTTTTTTTTAATTTTGCCCTCATGTGTAATTCAAAATATTTTTTTAATTTTGCAAATTCTGTACAAAGAGATTTTTTGTCATTTTTAATATTTAATTATATCACTTGAAACATGATGTATGCACCATTAATGTTTTTAATTATTTATTAACTAGTAAATAATTTCTTAAATTTAAATTATGCACATACAAATTAAGTCTAATGACGCATATACCAGTTTTTTTTTGAACTAATTATGTTAATTGCAGTAAATAATTTTTTGTTTTAAATTTAAATGATCCACAACACCACTTAAGTCAGACATATTCCAATGACGCACACACACACACACACAAACTTATTTTTTGAATAATTTAATTATGTACTGCAACATTATTGTTGTGGGCAAATTATTATGTTTAGACAAGGTTTTTTTTTGTAATTTGTGATGCGCAACACCAATTATGCCCAATAAACTCCAAAGACGCACACACCAATTTATTTTTTGAATAATTTAACTATGTGTTGCAACATTCTTATTGTAGACAAATTATTGTGTCTAGACAAGATCAAGATTTTTTTGTTCTCTTCTTTGTAATTTGTGATGCGCAATTAAGTCCAACAAACTCCAATGACGCACACACCAATTTAATTATATGATGCAACATTGTTGTAAATAAATTAATATGTCTAGACAAGATTTTTTTCTTGTTTGTAATTTGTGATGCACGACGACACCGATTTAATCTTTTTTTAAAATTATTTAATTATATGCTGCAACATTGTTGTAAAACAAAATTATTATGTCTAGACAAGATTTTTTTCTTCTTTCAAGATGTCTGCGTCATTTAATTTTTTTCTTGTTTGTAATTTGTCTAGACAAGATTTTTTCTTCTTTCAAGATGTCTCCGTCATTTAATATTTTTCGTCTTTTTATTTCAGAATGTGAAAAATATTCCCCCTACACAAAATAATTTTGGTTATAAAAGGCAAAATAATCTTTAGATGTTTAGTTAATTTTTGAAATTTTAATCATCGAAATCAAAACAATGGAGTATTTTTACGTTAGCAAAGAAGGAATCTACAAAAAATTAAGTATGGACGATATGGAAAATATTGTATTGGAATATTTAAAAAAAAAAATACCGGACTGAAAAAAGAAGAAAAAGAAATGCAGCAAATGCCTGAACCATTGGACCTGAGAATCCCCAAAAAATTAATACCACTGGACGAGGAAATGGAAAAAATAATTCAAGAAATAATGTCATTGAGCGATAGCGACTGGTTGCAGTCACCGCAACAACAGGAACAACAACAACACCACCAGCAGTTACTGGATATAATGTCGATGGACGATAACCAATGGTTGCATCACCACAACAACAGCCACAGAAACAACAGGAGCAACAACAACACCAGCAGCAGCTACTGGATATAATGTCGATGGATGATAACCAGTGGTTGCAGTCACCACAACAACAGGAACAAAAACAACAAAAACAACAACACCAGCAGCAGTTACTGGATATGAACATTGATATTCTGAATTAAATAATTTTTCCAAAAGAAAATGTTTCTGTTTTTTTTAATAATTTTAAATAATTTTTTATGTGTAAATTAAAAAAATAAATAAATAAATAAATGTGTTTTGAAATAATTTTTATTGTTTTAATAATTTACAATATCCCCATGGAAGTGTACGTGTAGAATTCTTAACAATGTATCGTTTCTCATCAAATGGTAATAAACCGATTTTTTGTTGTTTAATCGTAAAAATTTCATGTTTTTGGGAACGAATACATTGTTGAATTCTATACGTATGACAATTCATTATTAAACATTTCAGATAGTCATCAAAAGTAAGTTTTTTAATTGTTGACATTTTTAGTCCTTTTGATTTCTTAGTTTCTTCTTTATCTTGTACTCGTAAGCTATACATGTTACTCCGTAATCCAACAAATTCCAAAAGCACTTTTCCAACACATTCATCTGCCATCAGACCCTTCTGTTTTCGATTTCGCAGTGGCATATTGTACACATTTTGTTTTGGGTAAGCAGATGTATCAAATTTGTGAATATCACGTTTCATTATTTCATATACATCCTGATCAGTCTTTATGTCATAAATTAGGCTATCTGTATCAGTATATAAAAGTGTGACATTCTCATAACCATATGTAGGATACATATAGTTATAATGAAAATCATAAACAAACGTTTTTGAAATGTCCAATATACAAAAACCGACGTAAATTGGTTTGTTAAAAAATATTTTTGTTTTATTCATTTCAATAATTGTAACATCTTTATCCATAACAAGCATACTATGAAAATTTGGTTGTGCCACAAAATGTTTAATACCATTTTTTCCATTCCAATGATTTCGTATAAAAACATTTCGATGTTTTCGTAAATTCTGCATTGTTTTACCAAAAATTGCGTTTATTATTAACTTGTACAAATTTTTTTCAAATTCATTAGCTGCTTGTTTACGTTTCTCCGTATTAAAATCAATATAATCACGCAGCCATGGCGATTGATCAAATTTTAGAGTACGATGCACATGTGTAAGTTTTACCCCGAGTTGTAGATAGAATTTTAAATCACGGTAATGTACCACATAACGTTCCTACTTGTATAAAGTTGTAAGTAATCGTTTGTGTTTACAATTCGGTGGAACTCTGTTTTCCGGACATGGTGGCAAATCGCTAAAGTAATCATGCAAATACTCTGGTATTTCTAAATCAACTTCAAAAATGTAACCGTTTGGTGAATCATCGGCAACATGGCGTACATCAATTTCTTCTTCCACCCACGAAAAATTACCAGTTGGAAGGTATTGCGACATAGCGTGTCCGTATAAATTTACCACATCGTAATACATTAAACAGTGCGTCTCATCGTTTGGATTATATCCCGTTTTCATATATTTATTATTGGCACGTGCGTAACGATTCGAACATTGACTAACCCCTCCTCGAATTCCTTTTTCGATAAATAACAATTGATCAATGTCGGTGAACAATTCCAGCTGTTGTTCCGTATACTTTAACATAGCATCCCACGTATATCCGGGTAATGTTAGATAGTGTGCCGGATCTAATCCGTAACTTTTAAACAGGTATTTCGAAAATTTTCAAAAATATCCGCTAACAGCAACACATCAGTTTTCATATGCAGAGCGGAATATTGTCCGAGCGTATGCAAGTTAAATGATTGCCACACGTTCTGTGCATGTGCATAATCTGCATCAGAAATGTCTTCATCGCTAAGTATACTGTAAAACGCTGTTTTCGGTGGTAATTGCGTTTCTCTAAGTCGATCCCAAATCGTCATATAATCATACGGGAACACTCCTTTACGCGTCAACAGATGAAACTGCTCATCATTTTCACATTCACGTCGCAAAATACACTTTTTATCATTGTCTAAATATGAAGCTAGTCCAACGAACTAGCCATAAAGCGAAAAGAGTCAATTAAACGCAATTGAATACTACCAACATGTTTAGTGAAACTAATGTACCTCTCTTTATTTATTGGCACAACATCCACCTTTCCACTGAATTCGCTAACCAATGGTATTATTAAAAAATTCGAATCGTATCCACTAAGATTATGCATTATTACTGGTATTACATGTGATTTTTTATAATTTAAATTACACTGATTGTGAGCCGCTCCACGGAATTTACCGGTAAAATAACAATTTACCGGTGAATTAACAATGATTCAATGTCAGCATATATTACATACGGTACTCTCTCTTTCGCCATCCAATTATTAAATTTGACAAAATTTTTCCCATTCTCAGGCATACAAATTTTCACTGCATTCCGTTCGCCACAATCCATTAGATGTTGCTTTAATTTTGTCTCAGTTCTATAGTAATTAAGACATCGATCGCAAATATGTACTTTAGGTTCATGGCTACTTATACTAGCGCTATCAAATCTTGATAAATTTTTTATCCAACAGTAATGTAGCACATCACCGTTATTGTTACTATTTTTAATACAGGGCAGATGTATTTTTTGGCCATTATTATTTTTTATACGTATACTGGAAAAAGTTATATTTCTTTTCTCCCAATTTCATGATAACTGTATACGTTTATCGATAAATTCGGATTCATACGTTCAAATTTATGCAACTGACTTAACGGTAATGGAAATTGCAATCCGTCATATTTTAATCGAGTACTAAAATGCCGGTACTTTTCGACTCGGTGGGGGATTTTTATCAGCTGGATAGAATACTGCCATAATTGACCACAAAAAGCAATACTGATCAAAATGTTGTACGTTGACACTTTCTTATTTTTAATTACTGTAGGTAATTCACAATAAGTCCCCGCTGTTAACGAACAATGCTTATTCATGTTGACACGTAAATTTATTACCATGTCCAGTTCCCAACCTGAATCTCTTTCCTGGAAATCTTGCAATTTTTTCAATAAATTATCCTTTACGTTCTCATTATACCATTTTCTTATATTTGTCGTCATAAATAATTCTTTTGTCGGTGTAATAAATGTCTTAACGTCCTTTTCGCCGGTTTTAGGTTGAATAAAATTTCCTGCAAAGACAACGTAAATTTTCAACGGATTTTTCATCAGTTCTTTACGTACATGTCGACGGAATATCGGAAAAGCTCGATCGAAAAATATAACTGGATCTTTATAGTCAACGTTGGTAATAACACCTGTTTTTACTCTTCCTTGATGGTATACATCCATTAGTTCCCAATATAAGTGGCGATGCCTTTGCCGTGTATTTAACCCACCACCTTGTTTAACAATGCTATGCTTTAATTGATGAAATTTTTTCTGATACGATTTAGATAGTGCAATGTTTGCTTCCAAACGTAGAGGATTCTCTAATTTTTCAATAAGCATACATTTAAATAAACGAATATTATTTTTGTTATGCTTTAACCATTTCTCCACGTCTTCTATATTTTTAATTCGTTTTAAGGCTTCTTTAACAACTTTCACCATATCTGAACTACATGGTGTATTATGTAACGATATTTCGTAATGACAGTTAATTTTAATAGAGGTATTTATTCTAAATCAAAAACTAAACATATTTTAAGTTAAAAATTATTCAGCTTATAACCAGGCGCGACATCTTGTATTGGATGACCGCGTACGTATTTTGTTTTCAAAAGTAGTGAACGATATTGGTTCGTATTCTTACTAATTCATATTACATATTGTAAATTCAAAAGTTGTTTGTAATATAAAATTACGTAGGCAAAATAATATATTCAAAATAATAATAAGTTGGAAGGGGAAAAGATTTTTTGGTGATGGTACAAAAAAAAAGAGACTCTCTCAGGCAGGAGACTCGGGGGACTCTCTCTTAAATTGTACACCCGAAAGGATATGGGTCCAAAAAAAAAAAATGGGTTGAAGTAAAATAGATATTTTAACAAAAATGTAGTCGGATCATAATAAAATTTTCCTAATGTGAAAATGTGATTTATAATTTCAATCAATATGTAATATTCTCGAATAATCATCTTTTAATTGAAATATTTCAAGTTAAGTATTCTTTATATTTTTTTTTTAAGCTTTTAAACGATTCACTTGTCATGCTTGTTTGTTCGAAATTTTAATTATTTACACAATGTATATGTACTTTAATTTTTTTCATAATGTAGTATTTAAAGAATATATCAATTTCAACGGCTAGCGATTTTGATTTTGAAAATTCATTTTTTAATTAATATATTATTAAATATTTGAAAACTTGTTAAGTCAAAATTTCTCATATTTGTATTTTGAGTATTTTGGAATTTTGTATAGAACCAATCTAATTCTCGAAAGAAAATTTTAAATATTTTTGTAATAATGTAAAATTTAGTCTGTAAGTTTAATAGTTTAAAAAATTGAAGTTAAGTACGTGTCAGTTAAGCTTTAGTTTAGGTTTTGGACAATTTTGGTCCAGTAGGTTATAATTTATTTATACTATGGTTGCAAACCGTCCATCGCGACATATTGTGTAAACCCATAGTGCTGTAAATTAAGAAAATTAACGTCGTTTGGTAAGATGCTTTCATTTAAAGGTTCCCTCCAACCTGGAACTTAGGGAAATGCATATCCGCGACTAATTTAGTTAGTTAGCAAAATTTAGGGGTAAATTTATTAATAAATTTTAATTCATAAATGTTTACATTGGTTCTGACAAATTTCTAAATTACCGAACGTATTTTCATCATAGGATTATTTAACTACGTCATTGTACAATTTTTTTTAAATATTACATTGTTCAATATTTTGGTTTGATCTTGTAACGAATACCATATTTATTATACAAATATATTTCGATTTCGTTTCATAATTCCAATATTAAATAATTTATTATCTTATTTTTGGGCTTTAATTAATGCCACATTATTTATTTATTAATATATCTTTGCAATTACAGTACAACATAAATAATACAATTTCAGAGTTACATAATCAAATATTTTTTAAATACTCTAATTATTCTTATTAATATTTTATTCTACGAAATATACATAAATATTTCAAATTACTATAAAATTATTATTTATTTCACAAAAACTATATATACATACAAAATATAAAAAGTTATTTTGTTATAAAACCTTCACTAAGGCAATTAATTAAAAACAAGCTTAGCAAATTTAAACTAAATTTACATTCAAATTAATTATTAAATTGAATTCAAACTTTTGTAATTAAAAAATAATTGATCTGTACAGAATACAAACCAATAAATCTAAATTACGATATCGCACTTCAAGCCCCCGCCAAACTTGGAAAATTTATACAAAATTCATCGCTCCCATAATACATATGTGTGGACCATCTGAAGAAAGAAATTACAAACGTCTCTTTATAATTCCAGATTCGTGCAGTATTTTGGTCTACAATGTCACCTACAACAGTCATAGTATCAAATTCCAGAAGTATTTTCATGTTGATCGCTACATCAGTATCTGCCTAGAATGAACTTGTCAGACTTACACATTATCGTATAATCTCGGAAGCAAAAAGTGCCAAATTTACAATCAACACATTAAATCGAATCCAGCAAGTTAATTACTACAATATCCAGCTATTCTTGCAAATTTGGATATCTGCAAATGCGCCATTTCCAATATCAACAAAATAATCCACCCATTTGGAATCACACTAATTTAATCTCGCCAATTACGTCTGTAATACATACAATAGACTGTAAAAAACTACATGAACGTCCAAATGGCCAAACTGTAAACCATTCAAAATAGAAAATTTCCATAAATCGTCTAGTCTGCAAGCGAAAGTTTTACCAGCATTCATTGAGTTCATACGACCTCAACCGCTCTTCAAAATTTGAAATTCTGCACATCTGCTTTTCTTCTTTACGAATTATCCAGGACAACTCAGCATCCGAACGTCACGAAGCCTGCGCCGACTCTACCGTAGCTCAAGGTGGCGGTTCGACACATTTCCTAGTGGGGCGAATTGTAACGATATTTCGTAATGACAGTTAATTTTAATAGAGGTATTTATTCTAAATCAAAAACTAAACATATTTTAAGTTAAAAATTATTCAGCTTATAACCAGGCGCGACATCTTGTATTGGATGACCGCGTACGTATTTTGTTTTCAAAAGTAGTGAACGATATTGGTTCGTATTCTTGCTAATTCATATTACATATTGTAAATTCAAAATTTAGAAAAATCTAGATAATTATATAAGTTGTTTGTAATATAAAATTACGTAGGCAAAATAATATATTCAAAATAATAATAAGTTGGAAGGGGAAAAGATTTTTTGGTGATGGTACAAAAAAAAAGAGACTCTCTCAGGCAGAAGACTCGGGGGACTCTCTCTTAAATTGTACACCCGAAAGGATATGGGTCCAAAAAAAAAAATGGGTTGAAGTAAAATAGATATTTTAACAAAAATGTAGTCGGATCATAATAAAATTTTTCTAATGTGAAAATGTGATTTATAATTTCAATCAATATGTAATATTCTCGAATAATCATCTTTTAATTGAAATATTTCAAGTTAAGTATTCTTTATATTTTTTTTTAAGCTTTTAAACGATTCACTTATCATGCTTGTTTGTTCGAAATTTTAATTATTTACACAATGTATACGTACTTTAATTTTTTTCATAATGTAGTATTTAAAGAATATATCAATTTCAACGCCTAGCGATTTTGATTTTGAAAATTCATTTTTTAATTAATATATTATTAAATATTTGAAAACTTGTTAAGTCAAAATTTCTCATATTTGTATTTTGAGTATTTTGGAATTTTGTATAGAACCAATCTAATTCTCGAAAGAAAATTTTAAATATTTTTGTAATAATGTAAAATTTAGTCTTGTAGCGAAAAAAAAATTAAAATAAAAAATTTTAAATATAGTGAACCTATGATTTGTATAATTATATAATTATTGATTATTAGATGAGATTAATTTAAATTGGGGGTGAAAAAAAACCGCAGACGACTCTAGATGTTAGGGAGTCAAGTTGGTTCGGTGGAAGCATATTTTGGTCCTTGGATCTTTTTCCCCTTACCAAAAGAAATTACCCCTGTAAAGTTTACTTTGGCTTTCAAGGTTTCGCATTGATATAAACGTTTTCAAACAAATAACAATTTATTACAATTGCTTAAAAAGGGCATAGCCGGGTAAGATAGGGAAAACGGCCCTTGACGCAAAATTGATTGTTTTTATAGGAAATAATACTTCTTAGCCCCAGATACATTCCTGCCAAATTTCAACCCTCCGAGGCTAATAGTTTATGAATACACAAACAGACAAATATTTTTAAAAAAAATTTTTTTTGACGAAATTACTGAGCCGATTTATTTGAGTTTAATATATATTGTGTACCCACCTTAGGCGAAGTAATAAAAAAAAAATTAACGTTATATCCCTTTATTATACTAATTTTTTTAAATTTTTAAATTTAAGAAAATTTTTTTTTGGCACTTAGGCGTTAGCGACACCCACCATTTTTTGTTCAATAATTTGTCTCTTAGTACTCTATAACATATATTTTTATGGAAAAAATTTAGTTGGTAGAACATAGTAATATTTCAATACAAATGCATGCCATGTTCGGTACTACATATATTACTTATGTATAAAAAGGATTATAAACTAAAATATCTACCCTATTTCTAAAATAATATAATTACATACGTTCATAACTACGATAAACTAGTTTAAATTTACAAAAGTCCAACACTATCTGCCGTTTGTCTTTTTTTATCAATAAAACAAAATAGACATTGATTTCTCTTTTGTTAGAGTTTTTTCCTTTGTAAGACGTCAAGTGAAACTTTGTTAGCTCATACACCACGTCTTACGATGTCAACAATTTCATACAAAGTTGATTAGCTGTCAAAATAGTATACCAGTTGGTCATTTCGTTATGATTCCCCATGACCCGTCATCGTGTTAACAAAATAAGACAGACGGCAGATAAAGCTAGACGTTTGTCTAAGCTTGTTTGTCGTAGTTATAAACGTATGTAATTTTATTACAGAAAAAATCCACTTTCTGCACCTCCTTAAGAAGTGCAACAAAAACATCAAGTGAGATGGACGAGCTACATATTGCGTACAATTGTACACTACTTTCTTCAAGTTAGTTATATGTACATGTAATAACTACAACAGGTTTTAGCCGCATTGTTGTTATTACTATACATTGTTGAAGTTTTTTGTTCCATTTTATTAAGTTAATGTTTATTATTATTAAAGCAATATGACATTTAAGACGTATTATTGTTATTATTAGTATCTGTATTTGAATAATGTTTCTAAAACTTAAAATTTTTGTTGAGTTAGATATAATTTTAATTAGTAAGTATGCTGAGATAATTTTATTGATTTCATTTAAATATTCAGATTCATGGTAAAATTAACCTTGAAAATTATTTTTTAGCAAGTTAAAACATATTTTTTATAACAGCTCAAAATATATATTTTTTTAGACCGTCACAGGAACTCCAAGAACTGCAACTCAGGGGGGAATAGAACATTTTATTGGACTGCTTAGAGTTCTACTGTGTTTTAGAAATAAGCCAGATGCTTTACTTTATGGTCCTTTTTATACATAAGTAATATATGTAGTACCGAACATGGCATGCATTTGTATTGAAATATTACTATGTTCTACCAACTAAATTTTTTCCATAAAAATATATGTTATAGAGTAGTAAGAGACAAATTATTGAACAAAAAATGGTGGGTGTCGCTAACGCCTAAGTGCCAAAAAAAAATTTTCTTAAATTTAAAAATTTAAAAAAATTAGTATAATAAAGGGATATAACGTTAATTTTTTTTTTATTACTTCGCCTAAGGTGGGTACACAATATATATTAAACTCAAATAAATCGGCTCAGTAATTTCGTCAAAAAAAATTTTTTTTGAAAATATTTGTCTGTTTGTGTATTCATAAACTATTAGCCTCGGAGGGTTGAAATTTGGCAGGAATGTATCTGGGGCTAAGAAGTATTATTTCCTATAAAAACAATCAATTTTGCGTCAAGGGCCGTTTTCCCTATCTTACCCGGCTATGCCCTTTGTAGTGTACAAAAGGTTAAATTTTATAAAACTTCACGTTACAAATTAAAATACAGAAATAATCGTATGACTTCAATAACAATTTGCATCTTGTTTTATAATACTGTAATTGCAAAGATATATTAATAAATAAATAATGTGGCATTAATTAAAGCCCAAAAATAAGATATTAAATTATTTAATATTGGAATTATGAAACGAAATCGAAATATATTTGTATAATAAATATGGTATTCGTTACAAGATCAAACCAAAATATTGAACAATGTAATATTTAAAAAAATTGTACAATGACGTAGTTAAATAATCCTATGATGAAAATACGTTCGGTAATTTAGAAATTTGTCAGAACCAATGTAAACATTTATGAACTAAAATTTATTAATAAATTTACCCCTAAATTTTGCTAACTAACTAAATTAGTCGCGGATATGCATTTCCCTAAGTTCCAGGTTGGAGGGAACCTTTAAATGAAAGCATCTTGCCAAACGACGTTAATTTTCTTAATTTACAGCACTATGGGTTTACACAATATGTCGCGATGGACGATTTGCAACCATAATATAAATAAATTATAACCTACTGGATCAAAATTGTCCAGAACCTAAACTAAAGCTTAACTGACACGTATTTAACTTTAATTTTTTCGCGTCTTCTTCTCGCGTCACAAGTATACCCTATATGTAAACAACAACTTACGTCAACATCAACAGTATGTACGTACTCGCCACGAAAAAATACATGCATACAACAACGCGCATCATCAGCTACCCGCCACCTGGATCCCCGCACACTCACTAAATTCCCCCCTCACAACCCCGCATACGTACGCCACTACATCGTCGCCATCATCATCATCATCAACAATACGTATGCAGCTTACACCCTCCCCCCTCGCAACTCCCCCAAACGTTTTACCCCCTCACCTACAAGCTTGTTCCAAAACCGGCCTGACTATTCTACTCATCACCAAGCCCATCACATTCACTTACTCCATCGATTCAATCTAATTACTCAAATAATTCTTCAAATATTCAACAAGAACCTGAAGAAAGCATAAATGTATCAAACGAATCAGAATTCTTAACTCATAATATTATAACGCAAGCTTGGAATTATTCTTAAATAGCTAAATGTACTAATTTTCTATTTTATACCAAAAATTTTTATAGTAAATAATTATTTAAAACTTGCCTGTTTTTCTCATTAACTATTCCTACATAAATTAATAATATTATAATACGTATTTTTAAAACTCACCTTAATGTACTCAATGAGGGTTTCGTAAATAGCACCACATACTTCGGGAACAAAATTGGAAATAGCTGTTTTAGACACTCTGAAAAAATGCTGTAGAGTTCTATAATTATTCCCAGTAGCTAAAAAATTAAGTGTAATTTCTAGCTTTATTCGCAGTGTTATTGCATCTCTCATTTGTGTGTCATGTTTATTAATTTTTGGACTGATCATCTGAAGTAGTGTTGTAAAGTTTTCCAGAGTCATTCTCAAACATAATTTATACTCTTGTGTGTCCTCTTCAAAAAGTTCCTTCAAAAGAAGATCAGATGCTCCATGAGTATGCCTTCTCTTGATCCAGTCTCTTATCCATATTTTTTTTACTTTATTCTGTTCTTGTTTGATGGCTAAAGTGACTTCTTGCAGCAAAATACCAGCTATACTTTTTAAACTTCTCACAGCTAAACGGCGACGGTTCATTGTGGTCAGTTCAGTTTTACACCATTTGACTACTCTACTATCATGCTTTTTAAATTTATGTGTGGACAGCTACTCTACCAGAAAGTATGCTAGTATACTTTCCTACTAACTCTACCAATGAAAACTAGGCTTAAATCACTTGAAAAGTGTCTATTTCGGAATTATAGAATCAGTATTGCGATATGGAATAACATTTTGGGAAAATTTATCCTCAGTTTCTGCACTGTTTAAAATACAAAAAAGAGCTATTCGAGCAATCACTCAAAAAAATAGCAGAGCTTGATGTAGACCAATTTTTAGAGAGATGGGAATTATGACACTTTACTCCCTCTATGCGTTTGAATGCACTAAATTTGTTAAAAAAAATATTAATTTATTTGAAGAATTTATTCCCGATCACGACTATAATACAAGAAATAAAAATAATTTGAAGTTAGTACTTACAAAAAAAGCAACTGTTCATCAAGGATGTATAAATATGATGATGAAAATACACAATGTCATACCAGAGTACATAAAAAAACTAAAAGAACAGTTTTTTATAAAAGCATTGCGAACATATTTGGTGGATAGATGTCCGTATGACATGACTGAATTATTTTAGTTAAAAATTTTATGACGCATTTTATGTAATTTTCAATTACTTACAAAATAAAGACATTATTATTAGTAGATGTGTTATGATGGCTCCAACACAGTCATTCACCCCCAGACAGGTCAAACACCCGTCTGGAGGTCATGACCTTGTGTTCGAACCACCATACACTATTTTAGGAAAGATTACTAACCTAATATCTTGAGGAAGGTCAGTGACGTGATAATTTCAATTATTGAGGTAATTCAGGTAAAAATATTTGGTTTAATCTAAGTTCTTAAAATTATTTTGTAAACACCCGTCTGTAGGTCATAACCCTGTGTTCGAACCATCATATATGGAAAAATCATGGATTTCTCTAGCCTAAATTGGGGCCACTTGGCAACGCAATGTAATTGCCTATATTCAGGAGCAAGTAAAAACATTGCATATGTTGCATAGCTCAGAAAAATATTTATTTGATACATTCAAAAATTGTATATGATCCTAATTCTTGTAAATATCAAAACTTATTATCAAGTGACCTTTTTAGCCTCTTTTCTAAAATTAAAATTGTTATGATAGTAACGTACGTACAAAATTAAAATATATAAGATTTCAATTTTTCGTGAATATTAAAATAACTTATCAGTCTTACCTGACCTTTACCCCCATTTTTTTAAAATTTGGGTAAGGAAAAAAAATAAAAAACACTATACAATTATTTTCTTGACTTTTATTGTTGAAACCTGAACTTACACTTACACTATCTGAATATCAACTAAATAAAATGACTTCAATACAAAGAATATATTTCTTATGTTTATCGATTGACTTTTTGACATTTCTTGTTTTTATCTCATCTTTTGATAGTAATATTTTCTTGTAAATTTTTTAAAAATATTAAATTAAAACTTTTATATTACTGGTTAGTACCGAATATTCAACAATTCTCTCATGAATTATAAGACAGTAGGCAATGGTTTTTTCTGCTGGTGGTTCTTTAAAACTAAATTCCAATCGTAGATCTACTGGATCCATTTTTAATGAATCATTTTGATGGCTAACATCCGACACTATAATAGGGGCTCTCGTGCGATATTCATTGTAATTTAGCATTGGCTCAGAACGTCGTTGATAATATGCATTTTGAAAATTTGTATACATATCATAAAGGTGAGCGAATTTTAATCGATCAAAATCAGTCGCAATGTCATCATAAGGATATGCCTCGGAGTTTAAAAAAAGCTTCGCTTTAATGAGCTTGCAATGATCAAATATAGTGCTAGAACCTGTAGCAAGATCTTTACGATTTGTTTGAAATGCAAGGATCACAAATCTGGGTTTTTCTAGTTGGCTTGATGTCTTTACTGTCCATGAGTGATCTGTTGCTTTGGCTAAAGAGAGGTATTCCTGAAGTTCCCAACAACGAAATGGGACTGTAATAATCTTATTGGTATTAATAATTTTCATCAAATGTAATTTTTGTTTATCAGAAACTGTAATATGAGGCACCCTCCATTGAATTTTCAAAATTTTTATTTTAACATCTCTTCCACCCTGTTTTTTAGTAATACAATTTGTATCATCTCTTGAACGAATTAAAGCTAGTTCATGTCTTGAATTTATTAAAACTTTTTTATAATCTTCACAAAACCCAAAAATCATTTTTAAAGGTATTGATATTTGGAAACTGCAATTCCAATCTACTATTTGAAGTTCTTCACCCCCAGTCCATCCAGCAACTGCCAATGATTTGCTTTCATTTCTGTTGTATGAAATGTAATTTTTAATCGTTGTACTTATAACAGGATATCTGCACTTATCTATTTCTGTAGCATTTATTTCATATCGTATTTCATCAAACAGAGCCACACCAAAGTTTCCACTAAGCACACAGTCTTTTCCTTCAGCTGCTTTACTCTCATCCTCTTTTAAAACAACTTGTGCCTCAATATGAAGATAACTTTCTGATGGCAAAATATTGATATCTTGTTGGTGAATCGGTATTCGAATTTCGTCACCATAATTGAATGAATTAACATACGGATTATATGTATGTATTTCATTACGTGTTACACTATCATCAAAAATCGGTTTTTCATCAATATTTAAAATATCCAATTATGTTTTTTTAATTTTAAAACCTACCGATTTTAAAAATTTTTTATTTGATTTACTAATCATACGTTTACTTCTTTTTCTTTTTGACTTCGTGCTAGGACTAACAGAATGTTGTTTTGAGCGATCCTTTTTATACAATTGTTTTGAATCTGTATTTAAAATTAACATTTTTATTCTGTTTTTTTAATATGAACTCTTAATGTAATTTCTTCACCATTAAAATCTACTAGATTATCGTTTTGGTCAGTGATAGTCACAATTATGTCATCAATAAACCGTCTATTTATAGGAAAATATATTGTGTTTTTTGGAATTTCAATAATTTTGTAGCCAATTCTTACATTAGGATAGAAACAGTATAAATGATGCGTTGTATTATTATTTAGATAAGCTCCTTTTACTAAATTACAATTTACAAATATTGCGTTAATTGCTTGTATGTGCACAATTTCATCAGAAATATATTTTTTATTCGCATCTAAGATCTTTGTTTTCGTAAAACCAAGTAATTTTCCAAATGATTCATTTCCAAATGTAATTTTCTCCGAAGAAAGAATTTGACTTTTTAAAGTTAACGTATTCAGCTTTAAACTGAAGACTGGTTTCGGTTTTGCTGGTTTTTTATCCCCTTTTTTAGGCGCTGGTGGTGGAGGAAAAAGTTTGTTGAATTGCTTTAAAATTTCGCTTTCAATTTCGGCTTATTTTCGAAAATTTCATAACTTCCAGTTGGTAAGGTAATTGTTTGATTACCGATGTTTATTTTATTATTACCTGAGTGGATATTTGGTATTGAGTTGTGTGAGAAAAATTCAACAAGACCAATTTCATAATTCGCATTTGTATAATCTATTGGTGGGAAAAACTGAGCTTCTAATTTCAATTTATTACCACTTAAATGTTATGGTATGACATTTTTTATTTAAGTTGTTATATAATTCAAAGTAAATAAAAGAAATTTATTTAAAATAAAATTTTCAAAGTTTGAATTAAGAAAGTTTCTTATTGCACTAAAAAAAAAAATAAAAGGAAAATTTTAAATAATAGAAATTTTCAGTTTGAAATTAAAATTTATTTTTACGTCGTGAGGGTTTATTCAGATTGTTCCCAATATAAATTGTATACAAAAAAATTAGGTAATTGAGTGATAAAATTATTTTGAACGAATAAATAATTAATAACAATTTCTTGTTTCAATAACAATTAACAATATAAGTAAATTATTAAAATTTAGGAAAATGTAAAATAGCAAAAATTTAGTTTGAAAATAAATTACATAATATTAAAAGTTTAGTCAGTCAGTAAATATTTTAGTAAGATAAAAAATGAGCATAACGCAAGAACATACAGAGAAATTACGAAATACAATAATTTGAATAAGATACAAAAAAAGAACGTAGGAAAAATATAGAAAATTTACAAGATACAAATATCTACTGACCAATACACATGCTATAAAATTAAAATTACAGTTAGGTTAGGTAGGTAGCCTTAAATTACAATTAGTATGAAACTTTGGAACATTATAAAGAATTAACAAAAGTTTGAGTGACAGAAAAGTTAATAGAAATTCAACTGTTTTACGTTAAATGAAAACTAACACATTACAAGGAATTAATAAAAAATTGAATGGCAGAAAAGTTAACTGTTTTACACTTTATTAGGTTCACTAAGCAATGTTAATTTGTTAATTAAAGAAAGCAACAGACACCACGTTGCAAAAAAAAGTATAAGAGCATGCCAAAAAGATTACTTAACTAAAGGTTTCCACTCCAAAGATGGTGTTAATTGGGCTTTAGTATGCTGAAATTGTGATTCACATGAGAAAACGTAAACTCCAGATTGAACAGCGAGTTGACTGCATTCAGAACTTGTTCATTGAAAGTAACGCATGATTTCAGGTTAACAAATTTCCACAATTGTCGTATACGCCACTCAACGTTTCCACATTACAAAGTTTATACCAAATTGTCATATACCTTTGTTACAAAAATTCCTGTATACAGAGTCATATTTAAGAAATTGAATAAATAAAAATATAAATTTAATTAAATTAACCATTGTCAAAGATAAAATTAAAAAAGAAAGTTTAAATTCAACATATAACCTTTAAATTACATGTGACCAAAATTTTACATGTTAAAATTAATTACATTATTGCAATAATAGAAAAATATATTAGAAGAAGTAATTTAGGCATACTTGTATACAGAGTCCGGTCGGGATTACGAAAAAAAACAAATTAAATGAGAATTAACATAACTGATCAATTGATATATATATATATATATATATATATATATATATATATATATATATATATATATATATATATATAGCCGGAGTTTAGCGCGAGAATTACATTACCGCAGTAATATCAACTCGAAAAAAATGTAATGAATTTGACACATTATAAAGTATAGTCTGGGCCAGCAGAAAGTACAGTGGGCGGCAGCAAAGCAAGTACAATAAGATTGATTTTGGAAATTAGCGAATTTAAAATTTTGAAAACGTTGTACAAAACGTAATAAAGTACTTTTCACAACAATAACACAGAAATATTAAACACAGATGACCACAGTTTACTTCATTGTTTCTTTGATGAATGTAATAATTGTATAGAATGTTTTTATTGAGATACTGTAGAAGATCATTTGGAGGGGGTAATCCAAAAGAATCATAGTATAATTTCAACTTTCCCTTTTTAAAATATGTTACTCAATGAGAACCAGGGAAATTAGATGTTTGCAGATTAATAATACCACTTTCAATATTCCAAGGCTTTTGTGGTAATTCATCCCTCATAAATATTCCTCTAAAATATGGAACACTTTTTGAATTGTAAATCAAGTCAATATTTGTCAACTTAGACTTATAGTTGCGGTGTTTATGATACAATGTTTTTATTTTCAGATGTTGTGGATTCATCAGAGGCTCCTCTGTACTCACCCATGACGCCTCTCTTAGCTGAATCTAGTATGATAGAGACTAGAAGTATATCACCTTTACCTCCTATGTCTCCCGAAACTTTGAAGCTGTTTCAAACTTTGAGCCGAACATTTAAAACCACAGAAGAATTCGATGAACTCGACAAGACTGGTGAAGGCAATAATGTAAAGGCAATGGATGCAAAAGGAACTGAAGTGCTTGAAAAAGATGATAGAAACGAAACGAAAAACGATAATGATCAGGAAACCGATTATAGTTGTGATACTGACCCTGATTATGTGCCGGATAATGAAAAAGGTCGAAAATGTTACATACCAGAAAGTGAAGATGACTCTGATTTCGGTATCTAAGGGGTGTTGGTGCAAACTCATGCCGCTATGGTGCATAGGTCGAAAAATCAGGAGCCACGCAGAGGAAGTGAAGTATCAGACACAATGAACAGTTGCACAAACACAAATTATGTCTCTTGTCAAGATTTACCTAATAATGCTGAAACAGCAGACAGTATGATTATTAATCTAGAAACTCAAAATAAAGACTCTTATTCTTTGCAAACGCAAAATGAAAGCCAGGAAGGCCGACCTAGACAAGGACGCAAAAGAAAATATCCAGATGCAACTCTTGCTCAGAGAGAGGAACTAAAATATAAGAATTTACCATACAATGGAAAAAACAAACGAATGGAATCCAAAGTATTTTATGACTATGCATGCAAATGCACCAAGCAATGTTTTGTTCTTGTTTCACAGGAAAAAAGAAAGGAAGAGTTTGAAAAATATATATCATTGGGATCATACGAAGCGCAACTAATGTATATATTGAACAATGTTAAAGAAAGTCCAAAATCTAGGTCGTATACGGTCACCAAAAAATAACAAAAGTGAGAAGAAGAAACCAAGAGCGTTCAGAAGAAATTATTTTATATCCGATATCGAAGTATGTAAAGATATGTTTTTAAATAACTTCCAGATTTCTTCAAAGAAGGTTGACGTTTCCCTAAAGAAAAAACGATCTGGTAATCCAATCAACGATCAAAGAGGCAAAGCGCAAGGTGGCTAGAATAAAACGTCAAAAGAGGACGTTGAATTTATTAAAAATGTCATCAATTCCCTGCCTAAATATGACTCCCATTATAGAAGAGAGAACAACAGCGACCGCCAATACTTAAAGCTGGGCATGACTGTTCAAGAAAGCTATGAGCTTTACAAAGACAAACTAAAAAATGTATACGGCACTTCAAAAAAGCCGGTTTCATACGAAACACTCAAACGTATATTTTATAGATATTACAATTTACGTTGTAAAACTTTGAAAAAAGACACCTGTAGCAGATGTGATTCTCTTGCTCATAAGATAAAAAACAGCGCATCGGCTCAAGAAAAGCTAAAATTAGAACAAGAAAAGGAAGAGCACCTTAAACTGGTCCAAGACCTACGAAAACAAATGAATGACGATTTATTGCGAGCAAAAACAGACAAACACTTTGAATGTCTAACATTTGATCTAGAAAAAACTCTTTCACTTCCCCGAATACCAACAAACATTGTGTTATATAAGCGCCAGTTATGGTTGTACAACTGTGGAATACACGTCGGCTTCAGCAACACTGGCCACTCTAACGTTTGGATAGAAGGGGAAGCTGGAAGAGGATCTCAAGAAGTGGGATCATGTCTAGTACAATAAATAATAAACCATCTTGACCAAACTGTAGAAGACCTGGTTTTGTGGAGTGATTGTTGTGGAGGTCAGAATCGCAATATTAAAATCGTTATCATGATGAAAGCAGTACTAGATAGTCATCCTAATCTGAAAACCATAACATTCAAATATCTAGAATCTGGACACACATTCCTGCCAAATGATACAGACTTCTGAAAAATAGAGTATCAACTAAAATACCACGAAATACAATAAAAGATAAAGTTAACTGGCTAAAGACTAAGGAGATTTTATTGAAAAAAGATGCTAAATATTCTATTTTTATGAAATGTGTTGATGGAGTTTTTTAAGAGCTCAACATTGAGAAAAAACTTAAAGGAAAATCTCTACAAATAACAGAAAAGGACTTCGTTTTACTCTGGTCTAATGGCAAGGAAATTGCACAAGCAAAATTAGATGATTTAACATCTATGTTTGACTTAATACCCAAGGACTGTATAGAGTTCTATAAATCTCTCAAGGGAAATAATAATATTGTGGAAGATGTAGATGGGTTTGGATGTGAACCTGATTTTGTTGTTTTTACAGATGAATAATGAGCAAGGAAGACTGGTTGGTAGGTAATACGTAGTATAAGTATGCGGTTCTTAATTTTTGTATTAATTTGTTACAAAGTATACGACTGTTTATTAAAAAAGACATATTTTTAACCTTTTTATTACCTGGATCTTGGTTGATAAATTATAAAGAAGAATGCGTCATCAAAATACTAATTTAGCTAAAAGGACTCAAACCCATATTTTCCGAAATAAGTAAAAAAATACGCAATATAATCACCACCCAACTTATAGATATAAAAATATAGTTGATTTTCTACTATATGTGTAATAACGTCAAAAAATCTAAGTACAGCATCAGTAAAGAATACCACTCTGAACATAAATCGTCAATAACTCAAAAGTGACTTTATGTAGGTTGAGTCCTTCCTGCTTAACTACTTTAAAATGTAAGGCAAAAATACAGTTTCGACCAGTAAAAATGGTACACAGTTCAAATTCAAACGAATAAAACAATTTTTCTTTTATAATACATATTTAGTTAAAACAATAATTTACACCCTTTACCACTTAATTATCGTAATATTTTGTATAAATACAAATATGGATATTCAAAATAACAGTAATTTTGACAATGTACTTCACATGTGGTACTAAAGCATTAACTCGCACAATTTCTATCATTAGAGCTAGGTGCCAAAAGCAAAATAATCATAATCACAAACTCATATCATTAAACGACAAACCCCTTTTTTGGGTAGCGAGACATCATAATACAATATTTTCCTCATAACAAAATAGCGATTAACTCACACTTGAAGTACGCGAACATCAACGGTTTTACCCTTATATCTGTGGTAAACCAAAACATTTTGGCACATAGCTTTCTCGTTTTTTTTGTTTTTGTTTTTTAAACAACAATAATAACATAAGTAGTTAAACATTTAGTTAAGCATTTGTCGATAATTTAGTTGTACAGTTCGAACTGTGAACGAAAGGTGAAGCATGAATATAAAAATTATTCTAGTACGTATGGTCAAAATATATACAATGCCTAAACGGTTTGTGACGTACAATAATCGTCACTATTGATAATAAATTTAGTAAGTTGGATAAAATTAATAAGATTTATTGTATTATTATTATTTAGCGGTGAAACTAGTGGATAGAAATAAAAATAACGATAGAGATAATCGAAAGAATTTTAGGTCTCAATTAAAACTTACAAGGTTACTAAGTGGTTGTATTGGTCAAAATCATGAGAGTATAGAGATTAGTTGTGAATAATTTTACCATAAATTGGGTCAAATTAATAACTGAAAATTTTTAAGTGAATCGTGTTAAATGTTCCCCTTACTAACCGCGATTCCGCGTAGACAAGGGTATAAGTATTAGGACATCTAATGAATATAATTTTATAAGGACCCTCGTAAAGGGGAACAATCTTCTTAACTGTCTTGTTTTTGGTACATGATCTAGGATAAGTGCGTAGAAGTACCATATCACCTATATTGAAGGTTTTGGTTAGGTGTTTATCATGACGAATTTTCCTAGACTGCTCTGCCCTGAGGGTACGTTCATAGGCAAGCTTAGTTATTTCAAAGTTTTTTAATTATCTATACGGCAGAACATTCACACTCTACACAGATCACCAACCACTTGTATACATTTTCAAGAAAAACAGCAAATTACCTGTACTACGTGCTAGAAGATTATTACGATACGCGTTATTTCTACAAAGTTCCAAAAATACAGAAGATCTGAAGAACATGGTAACGCAGACTGTTTATCAAGGTTACCTATTACATCTCTGGATCTTTATGTCAAGGAACCTAATATAGATGAGTCAATGATATTTCATTTAGAACAATTAAACACTATGCCAATAACCTTACATGACTTACAAAAGGCCACATTGACAGATCCGCAATTACGAGAAATATACGAAAAACTACGTCTAGGGAATTCTTTAGGTCCTAATTCACTCGATTATTCCTTACAACATGGATGCATATTTAAAGGGATATGTATTTATTATGGACGCAAGCTCAAAAGACCTCCAGAAACTGAGGTGAGGGGAACACAAATTGTTACCATAGTTACCAACCAAACCAAGTAATTATATTTTTATATGAGTGAATGAGTAAACTTCTATTTATTAATATGATAGACAAAGATAAATGCAGATGTAGATAAAGAAGTTCTTTTTAGCTTGCGCCCATAATATGTACCTCAAGAATTGAGAAATAAAATTTTACAAGAATTACATTACGGTTACATAGGCATTGTCAAGATGAAGGCACTAGTATGCTCTTACGTTTACTGGCCGGGCATCACTAATGACATTGAAGGGATCGTAAAAAATTGCACTGAACGCCTACAGATCCAAAAGGAATCAGTCAAGGCGAAAACACATTTTTGGGAGTATCCTGCTTCACCATGGGAGAGGATCCACATCAATTTCGCTGGACCATTTATGGGTCATATGTTTCTGTTAATCGTCGATTCTCATTCAAAATGGTTGGAGGTATTTATCGTTAACAATACTACTACACAAATAGTTATAAATATTCTAGAATTATTATTTTCGCGCTACGGCTTTCCACGCACTTTAGTGTCGGACAATGGAACAGCATTTATAAATTACGACTTTAAAAATTTCATTAAAGCGTACGATATAAAACATATTACATGCGCACCGTTCCATCCTGCTTCAAACGGCCAAGCAGAACGTTACGTTTATACGCTGAAGCAAGCGTTACGAGCGTTACACAGTTATAAGGGAAATATGCAAAAACGTTTAGACACTTTCTTATTCACGTACAGACGTGCACTTAATATTATAATGGGGGAAAGTCCAGCAAAATTATTTATTGACCGCGAAATACGCTCGAGACTGGACTTGATCAGGCCGGAAACAGTTAAAGAAATTAGTGAAAAATTACGAAAATCCAACGTATATTTTTCAGACAAGTTTTTTGATGTTGGAGACATCGTTGCCGTTCGTAATTACAATGCGCCTAATCGGAAATTGGTTTTCGGAAAAATAATAAGCAAAGACGGCACACTGAATTATACCGTACTTGTCAATGGAAACCTCTGGAGACGACACGTGAACCAAATGCAGCCTGTTGGATCATCTGTTATGCCCACCAATGAGCCTGTTATCGTAACCAGGAAGTCGTACACTGCAGAATCTACACCCGTATTAAATGATCCTAGCTTAAACCCATTCCAAAAGTCTAGCCCTACATCCGATGCATTCACGGTTCGTTCACCAAAACGAGTGACGCTTTCGACCGAGGTAACGAATGAAAAGGCTTCATCAGAAACAGATGAGCAGCAGTTACTTCAGCCTACAGCGTCGAATACAGGAACGTATGAAGAAACAACAAAGGAACGTCAAACGTCAAATGTACAGCAATCCACTCAGTCTCCAGCACCCAGAATTCCCGTGCGCTGTTCGACTATAATAAGGAAGGCGCCTAACCGACTTGATCTGTGAGGCTCAACCTCAAGGGAGAAAATATTTTATATCTTTTAATAAATTTGTACTACAGTTGGCAACACTGGGATACATTCTCTTTGGAAGTAACTATTTCATTTGTAACGCATTTTTTCGTTTTGTATCATTCATATATACACTGATTTCTCGTTATAAGCAACTTGAAACAGAATCATATATCTTACTCTTTTTAGATTATAAAATTCGTATATACATAAAAAGAATAAGGCATATGATTCTATTTCAATTTTGATGTTGCTTACAACGAGAAATCAGTGTACATTACATACATGTGTGCTTATAAAATGTAGTAATTAATAATAATTTAATAAACTATAGTTACGAAGTATTATAATTATATTTAATTAATACATAAATTCCACAAGGAACTTAAAAAACATTTTAATTTTTATCATTAAAAATGTATTTACCACCACCTGTGCCCTAAAAATGGCCAAAAATGTTCCTAAGGTCGGCCATAAGGATTTTTCATAATATAAATGAATTACCTGATTGTAGTTTATTATGAGATTAACGAAAACGTTTAAAAAAAACTATTCTAACATTATAATATGTTATTAATTTAAAATTAAATCAAAACAGAATTATAAAAGAACATTTTTAAATAGTTTTTTAACAAATATCAATAATTTGGTAATCATGATTAAAAATTACAATTATAAAATGTAATCTGAGATTTTCGATTAAATTACATTTTGTAATCGTAATGCGTAATCGTTTCTGAATTACAAAATATATAATTTAATTACATAATTACGATTAATTTTACTTAAGATACCTATAAATATGAATAAAACTGCTATCTAAATTAAAGCAATTTCGATAGTGGAACAGTTATATTGAACAGTAAATTTAGATAGGGTTAGCAAATAAATTGTTTATTTTGTGTGATAACAGCCATTCTTTTGTTACAGACATGACATTTTCTCGCACTTTAAACGCCTTCCCATTAGAAAAAAAATATAAGTTATTTTTTTCTTATAAATTTTCAATACTAAGCAGATAGACAAATGTGTACACAATATTTGTACTGAATACAAAATACATAACATTATTAGTTTTAATGCTACAGCTAATAGAGTTTGTGTTCTGGACGTGACAAAAAAGTACCTTTTTGTCGCGTCCGTAACATATCTCTAGCATTAAAGCTACTAATGTTATGTATTCTATATTCAGTAAAAATATTGTGTAGACATTTGTCTATCTGCTTAGTATTGAAAATTTATAAGAAAATAGTACCTTCTATTTTTTTTATGAGAAGGCGTGAATATTTTAAGTAATATTTTTAAGTATTATAGTTTTGAATATTTTCAAGTAATTAATTTTACCTGTCAGTAGATGACAAGTCGGGAGCGAGCTAACCTACGACCCTTCTTCAAGATATGATTAAAATCTGGCCGCGGGAGCGAACTAGTATGCGGGAGCGAACTGCCAAGGGTATGTTTCAAAAGAATGGCTGATAAGTAATTCGATATCGATAATTTTCGATAACGAAAAGTAAGTTGTAACAGTCACAATACGTTTGGAGTACCCATAATTTGCTTCGCTTAAGCCTTTAAAAATTTCGATATTTTTTCGCTACGACGCACCGTTTACGAAATATTTACGATTAAAAGTCTACGTATTTACAAAAGTAACAAAAAGTAATTTTTTAAATGTTTTATAGCTGATCAAGTCAATCGGACTAATAGAACCTAAATTAACCAGTTATAACCAATTTATGATAACTAATTCGATATTGATGATTTTCGATAACGAAAAGTCGGAAAAGTAGGTTTTAACAGTCGCAATAGATTTACAATAACCATAACTTCCTTCGCTTAAGCGTTTAAAAATTTCGTTCTTTTTTCGCTACGACGCACAGTGGGGCCAAAGTAGGTAAAAGATGGCAAAAATTATTTAGTCCTTTTATTGACTATAGAATAGTTATATAACAATATATTACACTTTTACTTGATATTTATTAATAAAATACTGGGTGTCCCGCTATACAGGGTGTCCCATAACAGAGAGCTTATATGAACTTTCTAAGCTTATTATTGATTATTTTGGCTTAAAAAAAAAAAAAAATTAAAATAAAATCAGAAAATTTTGGAAAAAGGTGCAATTTGGTGCAAACTCTGCAATCATAATACCAAAATAGACTAATTGCTTTATTAAATGCCACAAATATATCGGTTGGATTCGATTAGATACGTAACTAAAATTCTTTGAGAAATTAATTTTTACAGAATTTTTCTAGATAATTCAATCATGTTTCATTAACGCCTTTAGGACTAATGACGAGCTCAGCTCGCCATACTAATTTTTACAAAAAATTCAACTGAAGAGTGTGCATTGTCTTATATTGGTAACTGGAGGCTGTATAGTAAAGAGCAGTCATATTGTAAATAAATTAAGTAAAACCTATCAAACTTGCAATTATACTCATATATTAAATTTTTTATCTAAAATATTGGAATATACGGCGGTACTAAAAGAGTTAAAGCTTGATAGTATCAATACGAGTACTGATTTTAACAAATAAGTTACATAAAAAAAAATACCATGGGGAACATTGTCTATTATAACCGATTTTAATTTTTTTTATAACTTAAATAACGGTCCCGCAAATCACTACTTTTCATACAATGATATCTTTTTAAAAGCAATACATTTATAGAAATAACAAATAACAGTCGATATATTTGCAACCTCCGCGCTATTTTACATAAGTTAATTACAGAGGTCGTTATTAGAATATTTTAGCTATTGATTTAAGGAGTCATATAAATTGTAGCTTATAATTTAATTTTTTGTATTTTTGCCAGCTTTAATGGTATTTGGCCCCACTGTGCGACGCATCGTTTATGAGGTATTTACGGTCAAAGTTTTCGATTACGAAAAGTATCGTTTAAATACGAACAACATAAAACATTTAGATTTTAGAATAGCGTAACTTGGGAAGCACTTTTTAGAACTACTACTTACAGCCAGTGTGTTAATATAATGAGTACAAGAAAACTAGTTTGTTGACGGCCTGCCCGACCTTAGGATTTCTCTACAAATTTTATCCTTAATGTCGGCGTACCCTTCTTTTTAACGTTTTAAACAATTTCTAACCTCTTAAAACATGTAAAATGTTATCAAATTTTGTAAATTCAATCATTGTTAAGAACTTATAAAATAGTTGCTTATTTCCCGCATTGACTAAACTTACAAATTATAGAATGGCCGATCCATTTTCAACACAAAATGTCATTTATCAATCGATTAAGTGTAACAAAACATTAACTACTTGATACAAATTATTCATTTTAAAAATCGTAAATCCAGAATAGACGAGTCTTTTGTTTCTATATGATTGTCACGCATTTTTTATTTTTTAAGGCCTTATTTTTTTTTTAAAAAAAAGCAAGCAGTGGCCGACCTTAGGGCACCGGCCGACATTAAACAATCCCACCCTATATTATGATTTTTTAACAGATATTAGCAGTTATTTTTTATATAGATCAAGGAGGGACAAAAGTAAGAACGTTAAAAAAATCACGTAGAAATTTTCCAAAGAGAAATATCCACTGAAGCTGGAAATGCTTACTTTGCAAGAATAAATCAATATTAAACAAGAAAAATCATACTTTTTTAAATTGTCCATTAAGTGTTAAAATCAATTTACTAATTTAAATAAAAAGCTTCTATTTCATTTAAAAGACTTTTATTATTCTACTACCTATTTAAAAATGAGAATTTAAAAAACAATCCTAAATTATGTTAAAAATAAACATAAAAAAACTAAATACTTAAATATGTTCACCCACTTTAATGTATACAATACTAGTAGTCGGGTCACGCCGATTCTAGGACAAGTACCGTTATGTGTCACGTCACATTGAAGGTCATTTCAACACACCTGTCTACCCGAACCTACCTCAACCTGTCTGGACACACCCCCAAGGACATCGATCCTAACCTACCTCAACCTGTCTGCACACACCGCCGTGGCCATTGATCCTAACCCACCTGTCTAGACACACCTCCGCCTTATTGACTTAAACCTACCTCAAGGGTATTGATCTTAACTTATCTCACTATTCGTCTATTTACGTCAGAAACATGACATTGGCTTACTTCAATACAGATGTTATAGGCACATCTACAAACCTTGATTGTTATTAACACCAGAGCTCCCACTTTAATATGTAGTTATTTTGTCTTTTTTTTATTTGAGAATACTTACCTATTGTATACAGTGTGCTTATACTTATTATTTTATCACTTACTAATGTTGTGTGATAAATATGTATTATATACACCTCAATGTAAATATGTTTTTTTGATTATGCGTAAATGTTTGTTAAAATAGCGGTGTATAGTATACATATTTTCATCTTTGAAATCTGAAATAAAAAATATGATTTTACAAGGCATTAGAAATAAAAAAGTTTTTTAATGTTCATAATTTTTTATTTCAATACATTAATACATTTTATATAAATTCATAACTAAAATTTAAGAATCTGAAACAAAAAATTTGAATTAATAGAAAATATGGTAATGATTTAAAATTAAAAAAAACTCACCATACATAATTAAAATTGGAATAAAATACTGAAATCAAAAAATTTTTTGTTAGTATAAAAAAATATATTTAAAAAATTTAAACTCACCATATGCAATGTAGAAAAATCTATTTTTATTTAATGATCGTTTGTAAATTGTAAAACAACATTGTTGACGTTTCCATAAAAAAATTTTTTATATTTTTTTCAAATGCTTCTGTGTTGTTGATAATTAATTTAATATTTTCATTTTCAAAATCAAGGAAAAATTTCCAGTATGTTTTGTTTAACGATCTAACTAAATTATTTGTAACTTTTATAGTGTTTTAAAATTTCGGTTTTCACACCACCCAAAAATTTCCACTATGTTTCGTTTAACGATCTAACTAAATTATTTGTAACTTTTGTATTGTTTTCCACAAGATAAATAGATTTTAAAATTTCGGTTTTCACACTATCTAAATTATTTTCAATTTTTAATAAGTGGTGTGTGTGTATACCAATTGTTACAATACATTTTTTTTTTTTATATAAGTAAAATCTGAAACACAAAATTGAATTAATAGAAAATATGTTGGTGATTTAAAATTTAAAAAAAATTTAAACTCACCATAGGCAATGTAGGAAAAGATATTTTTTTTATTACGAGTTTGTAATACGTTTTATATAAATTTATAAATAAAATTTAAGAATCTGAAACAAAAAATTTGAATTAATAGAAAATATGGTGATGATTTAAAATTAAAAAACTCACCACACATAATTAAAATTGGAATAAAATACTGAAATCAAAAAAAGTTTTGTTAGTATAAAAACATGTATATTTAAAAAATTTAAACTCACCATATGTAATGTAGAAAAATATAAAAAACCTAAAAATAAAAAAAATATTTTAGAAGGAGTATAAAAAATCTATCGTTTAGTAAGTGATATTAAAACTTACTTATTTAAAAAAACTTCCCTCGATTTTTAGAAATTTAAAAAAAAATAAAAAGTAATAAGTGAAAAATATGTTAATATCTTAAATTAAAACTTACTCTCTTTTTTAATTTCTTTTGTAATGATCGTTTGTAAATTATAAAACAGCATTGTTGTCGTTTCCATAAAAAAATTTTTTATATTTTTTTCAAATTCTTCTGTGTTGTTAATAATTAATATTTTCATTTTCAAAATCAAGGAAAAATTTCCAGTATGTTTCGTTTAAGGATGTAACTAAATTATTTGTAGCTTTTGTAGTGTTTTCAACAACATTAGTTGATTTTAAAATTTCGGTTTTCACACCATTCAAAAATTTCCAGTATGTATCGTTTAACAATCTAACTAATTTATTTGTAACTTTTGTATTGTTTTCCACAACATTAATAGATTTTAAAATTTCGGTTTTCGCACTATCTAAATTATTTTCAATTTTTAATAAGTGGTGTGTGTGTACACCAATTGTTGCAACACATAAAGAAATTATAATTGCTATTAAAATATAACAAATTTTGTTATGGTTTTGTTGATCCATTTTTTAACAAAGTTTTTTAACCAAGTTTAAATTTCGACTTCACGATTAGAAATGAAGTAAAAGAATTTACTTTTATCGTATTTAAAGTTAGGAAGGATAAGAAGACATTAATTATTTTGGATGTTACAATATATAAAGTGGTTAAGAAAAGTAAACATTTTTAAAACATATATATTTATTCAACAAAAATTACAATGATTGTAAAATATAATTAATTGCACCAGGATAATAGATATACAATTCATATAATATCATTTTTTTCATCAAATTTTTTTCGTTGTTTGCATGTTTTATAATGATGTCGCCTCATTGAAAAAAGATTTGAGAATTTGTTTCATCCAGATATTTGGTTTTTAATTGAAATAAATATTGTTTAATATTTAGTTGTTTAAAAAAATCACATTTACATTTTATTAAATGTTGAAGTTTAAACATATGAATTATAGTTTCCCGCGAAAAAGACACATAGCAATTTCCACTGGAAAACTTTAATTTTTTTTTTTGTTTGCAAACCAAAACGATGAAATTTGAACTGTGCCATCAATGGTTATACCTTCCATTGTGTCGACGTCTTCGTTGTTTAAAAAATCTTCAATTAATTACGCAAAGTCCATTAATTTAATCCACTGTTCGGGTGTAAAATTGACTGAACACGTATAAGTTGATGAATGTAATTGTATTATTATGTTTAGATTAGTTGGTTGAAATCCAATTTTCAAGCATTTTGAACCACATTGTGTTAGCGATATATAAAACGCAAAAATCACATCTTTAACGTTTTGTTTTAATTCATCGACGTATTGTACCAATTTTTGTTGTGCCATTATTCTAAATATATAAAATTAATTTGATCAACTATTTTGAGATAACTAAATCTTTCTTGTAGCATATATATCCCACTATTTTTAAAATTAATGGGAGAAGGGAAAACATCACATTTGGGCATGATTAGAACACAAATTTATCATCAAGGTTGCTAAACAAAAAACATGATTAGAACGTAAATTTATCATCAAGGATGTTAAGCAAAAAAAACATGATTTGAATATTTAAAGATTCGGGTTACCAAAAAGTTTTCCAAATATGTTATTGCGTTATAATTTTGAATATACTACTCTTATGAAGGTTGACGTAACAAAAAACATATTACGATTTTTTTGTTTCATATTTTGAATATAAGTTTTTCAAGGATTATTTCAGTATCCGGGATGTTGAAGGTTTTTCAAAATAAAAACGTATTTAAAACGCAATTTGTTTTTCTAGAATGTTATTTGAGCGTATTTTTGTTGTGAAGGTTTTGAATCAAAAAAATTTTTATATCGCACACATTTCCTGGTAGCACTTTATATATAAGTAACTGAAAAAGAATGAATAAAGTTAGATATTTATATAAAGGAATAAGTTATTTAACTGGTTATAATTTAACAAATTAATTGTGGTTAAAATGTCAAGAGTTAGTGATAATATTGAAACAGTAAGTACTTCTTTATAAATTTTTTTAAAAGTAATGTTTTGTTTAGTCTGTAATATAAAATAGTTTCTTATCGAAAGTGGTTGGTATGATGATGAAATAAACAACTTTTTGATTGCTGCGATCCTTGAAATCGAAAAAAAATATTATAGAAAACGAAAAATAGATGATTATTTTATTTTTGGTGACCAATTAAAAAAAAAAAGAAGATATTATTTATATTGATTTAACGGAGGAAGAAAAATCTAGTGATTCAATATCTCAGGTGTCTTCGCTGGATTGGGATAAAGAATTACAAGAAATAACAAACCAATTAGCAGAAGAAGAAAGAGGACAAAACCAGACGCAAGGGGACTGTAGTAATTTAATGCCCAATATAGATTGGGAAGAAGAATTAGAAGAGTTAACGAAAGAAATATTTTTGCAGAAATGTGATGGAAGAAAATGGCGAAAAAGTTTTTAAAAAGAAAATATAACGAAACAGGTATGGTTTTTTTATTAACTAGAAAAAAGATTTTTAAATAATGAATATTTTTTTATTACAGTACTGACTGAAGCGCAAGAAGAAGAAGAAAGACGATTATCGACATGATTACGTGCTTTGAGAGCACGTGCTTTGACAGCGCAAGTAAATATGACCAGGTACTATATGGTACTGTATGCAATCAGGTACTATACAGTGCCGTGCCAAAAATGATAGTCATTCTGTAACTTTCAATTTGTAAAAAAAATTAAATTTTGAATGAAAATTCTAGTTTGTTATTTTACTAACTGTACTAATGTACGATCTGATTTTTTTAAGCTTAAAAAACAAAGTAATAAGGTAATTATTGTATTTTAATTTTGACAAATTTAGTTTGTGCCGAAAATATATGTTTACTACTCACCAACATAACTTAATAGGTAAATATATATTTTGCTCGATGAGTGATTATCGCAGGTTTATCTCATTGTCAGTAGAATATTTTTATAGCCGCTTACGTATTACTAGTATGATTTGGATAAAATTACAAACCAAAACTGGCAATACATTAAGCGGCCTTGCAGCCTTGTCGAGTTTCTTATTTATTTATTTATTTTTTTTCCTAAAAAATAACTTATTTTATTTTAATTATGTTATCAATGAATAGTATGTAGCCTAGTCAAACTTCGTTGCAAACACAAGGACCCTTAAACATCTAAAGATATCATTTTCTACGTATGTCATCAGTGCCGCTTGAATACGCTCGTCAACTTCAATATATTTTCTCCTTCTCTTCTCCATTGGCATTCCCAGTTCTTGAGCTAAAATAAGGCTGTTGGTCTGTTCCGCATCTTCTTTAAGTTTCTTTATCACAAGATATATATTTGGGTTATAGACAGCTATGCTCCTATTAGAGTTCCACCCCTCAACTGGATTATTTGTCCGATGACGCTGTCCGTGCACATTCCATACTTCAATTGGCAAAGATGGATTGTCCAGCCATTGGTCAACAAAATAGTCGAGAAATTGTTGTAAATTTGCATTTTGGGGGGCAATCTCCATTATTTTAAGCCATGCATCGTCAATTTTATGTAATGGTATGAAAGCCAACGCAGCAACCATTCTACACGTCATTCGTATTGCCTCGTCATTTTTGTACAAATTTGTTAAGCCAATATTTTGTATATGTCTCCACAAACATTGATTGTAATGGTAGATACACCCAGAAATAGAAGTATCAGGAAACAGTTCCTTTATGGCCTCAATTGACGCTACCTCAAAATCAATCTTTATTTCTTTTGGGCACCATCCTAGGTTTTTTAAAGATTGAAAAAGTTCTATATATGTATTTTTTGTCTTTTTTTCAAGTAGTGCATAGACAACGGGAAAGACTTTTGTACATTCTGCTGTACTGCCCACGTCGACGTGAATTGTGTAAATTTGTTTAAACTGCTGGGGGCAGCTTTTAAATGTTCCATCCACAAAAAATTTTTCGCCAATTTTAAGACGAATGCGACCTTCGCGCCCAGAAAAAACCAGTATCCGTTCTTTATCACTAACTGTAATATCTACAGCTAGAAAACTGCTTCCATCCTGCATAGTAAGTAAAATGTCGTTTAGAATAATTTCAGAACTCGTTTTGGGGTTCTGAGTTGTACCCAAGGCTTCTCTTCTTTCACTGCATAATACGCCTTTAATGTTTGAATAGGTTGGTACCGCAGCTACGAAATCAAAGCCTTGATCCCTCAATTTGCCGGTTTCTTCTTGATAAATTACACTAACTGGAGTAGACAGTTCTTCTCTAACTCGTTTCCTACACGCGAATTTTGCTTTTTCCACTTCTACTGCAGCTATATTTGGCACACACTGATGGGGACTTGATTCACCAAGAACCACGTAAAGTTTATTTGTTTGTACTTTACCAGTGCACCTAAAAAGGAGGAAAATCAAAATGTTATTTTAAAAACTCCCATAATATGAAACTAAAACCGCGCACTATTATTTTATTATAATTTAATTCTACATTAAATTTACATGTATTAAATCGACGAAAAATAAAATAAAACGATTTTATAAAATGAGGATAAAAAATAAAAAATATTTTTCCATAAAAATCGACGAAAAATAAAATAAAACGATTTTATAAAATGAGGATAAAAAATAAAAAATATTTTTCTCAGTTTTAAAAATTTAGAACTTGTACCTTGTATTCGCACACCTCCAGTGAATAGTATCATTACTTTGGCGATTAATTCGATAGCGATAGCCATCCCCGATAAGCGCTGGCTTCCCTTTTTGGGTTTTGATCACTTCCATCACTAGTTCACTTATAACTTTACTAGTCACCGATCAACTGATTAATGATAAAAAATGTCTATGATTTTAGCCCTTTTATAACACTTTTAATATAATTAATAGCATTAACCTGCTTGTCAATCAGCAGGACATCAGATTTATTGAAAACAGACAAAATTTTTGCATTTAGGTAAAAAAAAAACAAATATTATGAAAACTGTACTCGGTGATATTTTGAAAAGGATGAGTAGTCCAACCCTAAAGACACTTCTTATTGAAGCAAGTAAGCCGACAATCAATTAGGAAAATCCAAAATATTTTAATTGGTAATATAAAGGATCAATCAATTGTCGGCTTATCAACCAATTATCAGTTTCATAATATTTGGATTTTTTTTTACCTAAATTCAAAAATTTTGTCTGTTTTCAATAAATCTGATGTCCTGCTGATTAACAAGCAAGTAAGCCAACAATTGATTGATCCTTTATATTACCAATTAAAATATTTTGGATTTTCCTGCTTGTTAATCAGCAGGACATCAGACTATCATTTTTGGCACGGCACTGTATAGTACCTGATTCCATACAATACCATATAGTAGTTTGGTCAGTTTATTTTATTGTGCATAGTTTTATGACTCTTATGCGCTCTTAAAACACGATATTTACTTGCGCTGTCAAAGCACGCGCTCTCAAAGCACGTCACCATCGACATCAACACAACCTACAATCACAAATGATTTATTGCGATCAACACCGATGTCGTCGTCAGCCACAAACACAGAAAACAACATACAACCTGCTGTGTTATTATCACCAACAGAATGGGATATTAGTACACACTTCAGAAATCGTGTTTTTGTGGGTAAAATACATAATACAAATTTTATTCGTTTAAATGATTTTTTTACTTCAAAAAAAAAAATATGATTTGTGATAAAATTAGTGAATATTTAAGTTTATATAAAAATTTAAAAGTAAATTTATCGTTGTCTTTAGAATTAGCCATTAAAAAAGGCGACAGAGAGGTACTTGATCGGTTTTTCTTTATGTCAAAATTAGGTGCATATAATTTACAAACAGACTTTTCTGATTGGTATGAAACACAACAAAAAATTTTAATTGACCGGTTAGAAGAATTTCAAAGACGCGGAAGCGGGGGTAGGATACATAGAATATTATATTTAGAATTATTTATAGCACAAAACGATCCAATAAATTCGGGTGGTAGCTACATCGAATTACCTCAATTCATTAAAAATAAAAGGGCGTGTCTTAATATAAAAAATTATAATGATAATTTTTGTTTTTTATATTGTATTTTAGCTCATATTCATAGAGTCGAAGTTAGACCTGAAAGGGTTAATAATTATGTAAATTATCTACATACTTTAAATATTAACGATATCGAATTTCCGGTAAAAATTTCAGATGTTTCAAAATTTGAAAAAGACAACCCCGATTTATCTGTTAATATATATGGTTTGGGTTCTGATAATAAAACTATAGTTATATTATATCATACCAAAGAAGTAAAAAATATTCATGTAAATTTATTACTAATTTCTAAAACTAATAATTTTCATTATGTTTTAATTCGTGATTTATCACGATTATGTTCCTCTCAATTTTCCAGACACGGACATAGAAATTATATATGTAGTAGATGTTTACAATATTTTTCAACTGAAGTAAAATTAAACGAACATATGGAACTTTTCAAAGATATAGAGGCTATAAAAATTATATTTCTGAAAGAGGATAAAATAAAATTTACAGATTTTAAAAATATTCAAAAGAGCACTGTGGTAGTTTACACAGACTTTGAGTCCTTAATAACCCCCCTTCCAGAAAATTTAAATAATAATTTAGAGGATAATCCTTACACCCATCGTTTTCAACGTCATGTTCCATACTCTGTTGCAATGCAAATAGTTTATGCATATGATAATAATTTAAATTATTTTTGGACGTATCGCGGCGAGAATGCTGCAACACATTTTATGAACGAATTAAGATTATTAGCAGCTAGATTTTCTGTCTATATTCAACAAAATTATCCTATTCACATGACAGAAGAGGATATACAATCATTTGAAAATGCAACAGAGTGTTATATGTGCGAAAAACCATTTCAATTAAATGAAACAAAAGTGAGAGACCATAATCGTTTAATTAGGCATAATAATTATCGTGGTGCAGCTCATTCAGACTGTAATTTAGAATGTACAGTATCAAATGATATAGTAATATTTTTTCATAATGGGAGTAGATATGATTTTAATTTCATAATTAAAGAATTATTGTTTGATAATCAACCAATTACAGTAATACCAAATACACCCGAAAAATATATTTCGATTAGAAAGAAAATTGGGGATGTTTACTTAAAATTTTTAACGGCTTCATTAGATAGTTTAATTGAAACATTAGAAACAGAAGATTTTGTATTTTTGAGAGGTGCATTTGGCAATCATTCTTATTACACATGATGTTAGATTAATTATTTAACATTGTTAATTATTTGGAAGGGATAGGATTTACAGAATAAAAAACATCTGAAGTTAAAGTAGGTATTGACTTTTACCTATTATTCAAGTCTATACCAGATGTCCACATGAGAGGGCAAACGAGAGGCCACATGAGTGGGCAAACTAGAGACCAAATAAGAAGACAAACGGGCGGCCAAATGTGGGTGCAAGCTAGAGGCCCGACTAGATGCTTCCTCCAATATTATTCGGGCGCACATCACCATCGGGCTGGAAATTATAATTATCGTAGCGCGCTATTACAAGGGTGGTGAAGGAATTACAATATGAGAAGAGAAAACATTTTTGTATTAAATTATTAATTTGAAATAGAGTTCCTATAATAAATAGTGTCGCGACATGTCAGCGATTTTCTGCCCAAAACAAAGCGGGAAACTTCAAAATTAATTATCACATGTTTGATAAATATTTTTGAGTACGTAATTACTGTCAATAAGTTATGAATGAATGAACAATTACACAGTTTTATTTTAATTATTATTTCTAGGCCAAGTTAAATGGTTTATGTTAAATATTTCACTTATTTCCAATTTATTTTACGTAAACTTTGGACAGAAAATGCCGGAACCAATCAGTGTTCAAGATACATGTCACGACTCTATTTACTATAGGGACTTTAATTTACAATAGTTACAATCGGTTACTTAATGTTATTAAAATTTAATTTTAATAAAATACAACGTGAATCACACTATCGTTTTTGATACTCGGCGGTTACATGCGTCAGTTCTACAAGCTGCCAGTAGTTGACTTTGAGCAGTTAGGTTACTGACTAGGGATGTTTGCATTCGATCAACTGACAAGCCAGTTCATTTGTTTTGTGATTGATGACAGAAAATGTTCAAATAAAATTGCACTCTATTGAAGAATAAAGTTATTTTAGTAAAAACAAAAAAAGAAAAAATTGGAAGAAATATTAAACAGATAAAGATATTTGTATAAATTTATTTATTCAGTAAAATAATTTTTCTAAAAATATAATTAATTTTTTATTTTCAGATTTTAAAAATATACATACTTTATTTTTCGATTTTTCGTACAATTAGGTTAAGATACATATTTAAGAGAAAATTTGGATAAATAGTACTATAACCGATAAATATACTGATCTAAATTTACTAATTCAAGAAAATAATGAGTTTTTTTTATATAATTAATTTTTTATTTTCATTTCTTAGAACAAAAAATGATTGATAAAATGTTAAATAAAGAAGAGATTTTAAAATTAATTTCCCTTTACGAAGGACGCGAATGCTTATGGGATATTACAAAAAATATTCATAAACGATTGGACTTAAAAAATAAAGCTTGGGAAGAAATTGCAACAGAGATGAAAATGAGTCCGGATCAAGTTAAAAAAAAAGTTAAAAACCGTCGTGAGACGTATACCGAAGAAAAGAAAAAAATAAAAAATTGGAAACCGGGACAAGGAACAGAGGAAATTTATATCCCAAATTTATTTTGGTTTGATAAAATGAAATTTCTAGACCGAGTAATAACAAGTAGGGTGACTACGAGTAATTTTAAAGAAAACTATGTATGTATGAAACATTTATTTTTTCCCATTGAACAGTTAGATTTCCATCTTTAATACAATATAATGCAATATTTTCCCGTATTACTTCATTTTCATTTTTCTGTCTTATATTAGTTTTTTGAACACATATATTTTTAATTGTGTCCGGGAATTTATCTGGCCGAAGGTCTTTAAGTGATCGTGAATTTTGTTTTTCTATTATTAAATAATTATGAAATACGCAACAACATTTTATTATCCAATCAGTGGTATCAACTTTTGTTTCAATGGGCCGGTATAATATTCGAAATCTACTAGCCATTCTACTGAAAGCAACTTCCACTGTGAGTCTTGCTCTACTCAATCTGTAGTTGAAAATTTCCTGTATTACGGATAGTTTTCGACATCTGCCATACGGTTTCATCAGATTTTTGTCTACTGCAGCAGCATCATCCACAATAATATAATATGGTGTTAATAACGTCTGTCCGGGTAATACTTTCGGAGGAGGAACACGGGAATTTTCAGTTTTCATAAATTTATATAACGTGGTTGTAGAAAATACACCAGCATCCAATGATCTTCCGTTTGATTCCACATCAATATAAATAAATTTACAATGGATATCTACCAACGTCAAAAGAATTATGCTGTGAAATCCTTTATAATTATAAAACATCGAACCGCTGTTGTCTGGTTTTTTAATTCGAATGTATTTTCCATCAAGAGCTCCTAGAGTGTGAGGAAATTGCCATTGAGTAAGTTAGTCAGTACTGACCAGTCAGTAAAAATGACGCGGCAGTAGATGTTTACACGCGTCTGTGGTAGCGTCAGCGTCAGTTCTACTGACGCGTGTAAACCCCGAGATAGTGAATATATTTTCCCAACCAATACCCATCTGAACCTAACGATTATATATTTAAAATATCATCTTTAACCTTTTATAAATTATTAAAAAGGTTTGCTACTTAATTTATTTACTAAATTTAGGTCAATTTACTTTTAACTATTTATAAAATTTATAATGTATACAAAGAACCTGGAAACTAGGGAATAAAAAATAACAAACTGAAATGTGGTATTCTGTTTTTATTTTAATTTTATAAATATGAAACGGGTATAATTTTTCGACCTTTTTTATTTTTACTTTAAAATGACGGTTACTGAATTGTGTTTCCTAAAAGTAACTTCTACAATTTCGATATAATTTGTGAATTCTTCTAGTAATATTTTCAAATTTCCAAAAAGCGAAGTGGTAGTATTGTGTACATTGAAGTGGGTGAAGATATTTAAGTATTTAGTTTTTTGTTTCTTTTTAACGTATAATTTAGGATTATTTTTTAAATTCTCATTTTTAAATAGGTAGTAGAATAATAAAAGTCTTTTTAATGAAATAGAAACTTTTTATTTAAATTAGTAAATTTATTTTATGGGCAATTTAAAAAATTGATTTTAAGGACAATTTAAAAAATTATGATTTTTCTTGTTTAATATTGATTTATTCTTGCAAAGTAAGCATTTCAGCTTCAGTGGATATTTCTCTTTGGAAAATTTTCACGTGTTTTTCTTTAACGTTCTTAGTCTTGTCCCTCCTTGATCTATATAAAGAATAACTGCTAAAGTATGTTAAAAAACCATAACTTAATATAAATATTATTGTTTAAAAAATACTTTAAAAATTGTTTTTGACGTATACTTTATATTTTTGAAGATATATTGTAAAATTTCGTAGACAGGGGTTAATAGACACAAATTCAGACTTCACACCGTATTTTTTATGCTTATTTTAGGAGTACCTAATCTTTAAATATATTAAAAATTTATGCGAGGATGATCACTTTGTCACAATATTCAAAAAATTTTGAAAATATCGGTGATTTTTTGAAAAAATAACAAAAAATTATATATTTCTTCTCTATGAAAAACTGGGCTCAAAAGAGACGATAAACAGGTGAATGGAAATTGGGGAAGATTCGTAGGGCCGAACAAAATTGAAATTCAAATGTAACATAATTTCGAATATTTGTACTTATACAGGGTGAGGCAGAGCAACTTGCTTATTTCAGTTGGCAGCACTGAACGACAACTGCTATCGTAAGGTTGGCAGCAAGACCATCCGAGAGAGGGAGCCGTAATGTTTCTATCCTACTTGGTTCAGTCGCTATCATGGAGTGGACGAAGGTGCAATGCGCATTCGCAGTTGAAGCTTACTTTTCTAATGGTCATTCCATCATCGCTGCGCAACGTGCATTCCGTGCCCATTTCAGTATTGCGCCCCGTGGCCGAGAGTTAATTGTTTTATGGGTGAATAACTTTCGAGAAACTGGTGATGCGAAGAAGAAAAATCCTGAACTTTCACAAACAGTAAGATCACCTCAAAACATTGACATGGTAAGGCGTTCTGTTTTGCAATCTCCTAACCGTTCTGTCCGTAAACAAGTAGCTGCTCTTGGAATGTTTGCTCGTTCAGTCAGACGAATCCTTCATGAGGAATTGAAATGTCATCCCTACAAATTGACAGTGGTATAGGATGGTATTGACAGTGGTACAGGTGGTGGTACAGGAAATGCATGTGAGGCGCTATCAACAATTCACAGGGTGCCATAGTTTTTTTCACTGATGAGGCTCACTTCCATCTTTCGGGATGTGTAAACAAGCAGAACATGCGTTACTGGAGCCCACATAACCCCAGACAACTTCATCAACGTCTCTTACACCCGCAACGGGTTACTGTTTGGTGTGCGATATCGTGAGTTGGAATAATTGGTCCATGGTTTTTTGAAGAGAACAACCAGGCAGTTACTTTGATTGCAGACCGATATGTCAACATGGTTCAAGAATTTTTCTTGTCAAAACTTGAAGTAATGGGTGTGGGAAAAATGTGGTTCCAGAAGTGAGGATTCCCTACGACTATTTTTTGTGGGGTTATCTTAAGTCATTGGTCTACAACGATCGTCCTAGGATACTTAATGAGTTGAAGAATAACATTCGTCACGCTGTTGCCAACATACCCGTGGATATGCTGCAGAGAGTTCAAAATAACTTTCAAAATCGACTGAGACAGTGTATTCAAAATAATGGACACTATTTGTCTAACATAATTTTTAAAACAAGGTAAACATAAATTTCCAATGTTGTTCTGTATGATGTTTTCAAAATAAATTATGTGTTTGGACGTATTTTGTTTTTATTGTGTAACCAAATAAGCAAGTTGCTCTGCCCCACCCTTTACATTCAAAAAAGAAATAATATTTGATGGTTTTCTGTAAAAATAAACGTAGAATCTAAAGTAAAGTTTATAAAGTATAGAAATATTATACTTTGTGTTTATAAAAATATCGAATGACTTGATAACCTTGAAAGTACTGTGTTCTGTGTTCCAACACGTCTTTCATTCGTCCCTAATCACCCCACATTTGTCCCTTTATATTTTTATAAACGTCCCTATTAACCTATAACTGTCCCTGTTCACACCTTTCCCGTCGCTATTGACTTCCAACTTAGCCTAAATATCAAGTCCTAATTATTTCCTCTTAAAAAAAAATAAATACAACTTAAATTTTGCAGTTTTCTCTTTTTAGATATGTTTCAAAATAACTATGTTTTCGATTAAACAACAATTCATTCATAAAAGTACCGAAATAAATAATTTTCAGTTAAAATTTTAACAAAAACAAAAATAGGACTGTTTGAAGACTTCAATCTAAACTCAATTTTTGATATTTTTTATCCAACTTCAAGCTTAGTCACTATTGTTACCCGAAAGAATAATTATTTTATTATAATTTAAGGAAGATATATGTTATCATTTACGTCTAGTATTTTTAAACTAAGCTCATGAATAAAATTTTTCGTTTCGTCCCTATTCACTCGGCTGTCCCAATTGATTCTTCTCTACAAACATCAGGTATCTACAAACTAAATTGTCAGGAATGTAATAGTTTTTACATTGGTTAAACTGGCAGAAAAGGAAAAGAGATACGATTTCTTTAGTAATACAAAGTCATAATGTAACACTTAAGAAACAAATCAAATACCTGGGGATCTACTGGGATGAGTAGTCGACATTTGATAGACACATTAAAATGGCTGTAGAGAAGACAGAGAGGAAGGTCTGCGGTTTAATGAAGATTATGCCAAATATAGGCCGTCCTAAGAGCGAGAAAAGGAGGCTACTTAGCGGCATAGTCCACTCTACGGTTTTATATGCTGCGCCTGTTTAGCACATCGGAGTTGAAATAAAAAAATATAACAACCAGTGTTGGGCAAGATATCGAATTTTATTATCTAGATAATAGAAAATAGATAACATAATTTAAAATATCTAAATAAAGATAATAGATAATGTAACCGTTATCTAGATAAAATTTTAGATAACAGATAATATTTACAGAAATAATGCACAAGGTCAGTGTTTCTCAACCGTTGATCCGTAGACCGGTGCTGGGTTGAAAATGTTAAAGAAAGATTATTGGCAATAAAAATCGCATCTTTTGGAATTTAGTTTTTTTATTTATGGCCCACGATAGCACACGTTTAGCACAATAAAGTACAAAACCTTTTGTTTAAAGATTTCATAATCTGAATTACATGATCGACCAAGTGGTCGGAAAACGACATTTCATATTATACGACTAAATGTTATTTCAACTAATGCCCGAAATTATCGCTAGCTACAAGAATTCTATTGGAATACGAGAATTGCTTTTAAACATTTCTCTAATGTTTAAAAAAGTGAATAATTACATGGTCGAACAAGTGATCGGAAAACGACATTTTATATTACACAACCTACTATTATTCTAATTAATTACGGAAATGACTCCAAGCACCAAGAATTCTGTTTAAAATTTAAAGTCGCTTTTAAACATATTTCTAATGCTTTAGAAAGTGTCGATATTTATCAGTGGTCAAGTGGTCGGCAGACCAAGTGGTCGGAATATGACATTTCAAATTACTTGACCAAATATGATTTCAGTTAGCGGCGGAAATGAGTTCAGGGTACAAGAATTATGTTTAAAATTAAATAATGGCTTTTAAACATCTTTGTAATTCTTAAGAAAGTGTCAAAAGTTAACTGAATTACATAGTCAACCAAGTGAATATAGGGAAATAGGGAATTTAGCTTCAAATTTATTTTTTTCAGAAAAAATATAGATGTATTGTTATTATCTTATCTTTTTCTTTCGCTTAATAAAAAGATACGATAAAAGATAACTTCTTTTAAAAATATATAGATAAAAGATAATAGATAACGAAAACGTTATCTAGATAAAATTTTCAGATAACGTTATCCAGATAAACACAACATTGATAACAACATGTTACAGGGGTTACAACGCAAAATTCTATTAAGGAATGATATGGCATATAGGAATGTGTCTACAGTGGCGCTACAAGTGGTAACGGCCACCATCCCAATAGACCTGATGATTTTAACCCTTTGTCTACCAGCATGTTTAATTTTTGACATATTTACATGAAAATTGATCTGAATAATTACAGGGTGTTCAATAATAAATTAATAAATGAATAATTAAAAAAAAAAAATTATTAGCCATTAATTAAGTGATGGTACTTATAAGTACCGTTGGTAAATACAAGTACATATTTCTTTGGATTAATATAGCTAGATTTGAATAAATATTACATATTTATATCATGATATGTGATAAAACAATTTTTTTTTTTGATTTACACAGAGAAATATTCCACATGTGGAACATTTTGAATACGGTTTCGATTGGACCGCCATAGAACTACATAACTCACATCTACCCCGTGTATTTCCAAAGATAGGCCAGTGAATTCCACGACTGGCCAACCTAACATTATTTGGCACACTGTAATTGTATCGTCTCTTTTTGCTGCACTGAAAGATTTTTTTGAATTTGCCAGATGACGTTCGCTTTCTTTGAGAATTTCCAGGTACTTGTTTTATCAACCCAAGTGCAATATTGCGACGAAAAGTCAGTAAATTTTTCGTAATTTCAGCATCGTTCAAAATAGTTTTTGAAACAATATATGAATTAACAAATGTTATTTCTATTAGGGCCCAAAAAAGTCTATGCCACCACTTTTTTGATCGTCGATTTATGTTATAGCATGTTCGCAACCGGTCCGCACGATCAACACCTCCCATATTTCTATTGTAATCGGAAACTATTGATGGACATTTGATATTTACCAGTGAACCATCTTTTTCCTTTCTTTGTATTTCTGTCACTTCTAAGTTATGAAAATTTGATGCAAAGTGAACTATTTTGTTGTCTCTCCATTTAAAAATTCCAATACCTGTATTTGAAAATCTGTAATCAAATTCACCTCTGGATAATTTTTCATCGTCTGTTAAATTTTTAGGAAAATCTTTCCGATTTGCCCGAATGGTTCCAGCGGCTAAAGCTTTTTCAGTTTTAAGCTTCTCTAATAAATTTATTGTTGTAAAGTAATTATCGAAATAATTTTTTTTATATTTTCCCCATTCTTCTTTTGTGAGAAACAGTACCACCCTTTCACCTAGTCCGTACTTTTCGAAACCCTTATAAATTTCTTCATTTTTACCTTGGTAGACATCAAATTTCTTTATAAATCTTCTCTAGTCAGCTAGAGACCAAATTTTGAACCCTCGTTTTATAGGTTTCAAAGGATTAAATTGCTTTAGACTACTCCGACCTTTGAAAAGTACCATTGTTTCATCAACAGCAAGTACATTTGTTCCGTTGTACAATATTGCGAACTGCTTATTAAGAGTTTCTATTAGTGGTCTCACTTTGAAACATTTATCTCTATTTTCATTTGTTAATAACGTATTATCATTTACATGTAAGTATTTAAGAATTTCTTGAAACCTATTCCTTGTAAACGTTTCCTTTACAAGAGGAACTCCTAAATCTTCAGCAGTGGACCAATAATTTTCAAGACTAGGTAATACATGATAACCCATTAAGAAATTAATTCCTATAAATGCTAAGAACTCTCCTTCTGTTAGTTTCAAGTTATGATTTTGTTTATTTGCGTATAGATTTAATTGAAAAGTAATATCTTTTACAGCTTCACCTAATAAATGAATAAATATATCTGTTTCAGTATCGCACGTATTGAATGCAGATTCTGGTATTAATTTTTCCAAATCAGTTACAGGATAATTATTCGTAGGAACATCTATTTTTCTCCATTTTCTATCCGGAATATAAGGAATATTATTTTCTTCTTCGTCTTCGATCTACAAAATATTACAATGTAAATAATAATATAAAATATATTTACGAAAATACGACTTACCGAATTATTCCCATTTTCTGTATGTTTGTTCATCAAAGAAATTTCCCTTTCAATATCATTTTCTTCTTCGGATTCGTAATCCGTTTCAATATTATTGTCCAGATCGAAATCGAAGTCTATGTTAATCAAATCATCTTCCAAAATTTTTATTATTTCATCGTTCGTTAAGTTTTGCTTAGCATCCATTTTTACTAACAAACTACAAAAGATATGTCAATTACATAATGCACATGAACAACCAAGGGTACTTATAAGTACCATTATTATTTTACTTAATTTTTATTTGTTTATTAAATTTAAAAGTATTGTTTACATCAAATTTTTACTTACATATGATATTTTGCAAATATGAACGGTTTCTTAGGAAAAAAAAGCTCATAAACATATAAAAACACACAATGAAAAATATCTAACCTAACAAGTAAAGGTTTTGAACTGTCAATTCGCAATTTTGATGAAACTTGGTATATGTGTAGTACAAGCGAAAATAACAGACCCGTATTTTTTTTTATCTGCCACCGTCGCCGTTTAAGGGGTGAAATCACCCCTCAAAATTAGGGTAAAATTTTAATTTTGCTTGATAACTTGGAAACGACAACAGATAGAAAAAAACTTTAAATTGACAAAACAGTGCATTTTTAGAGAGCTTTCTATTGATGTGTATAAATCCAGGGTCGGACCTACTGGAGGGGTTGTTCAGGTAAAATTGAGGGTAAATTTTGAAATAGGGTGAATATGTTTCAGTAAATTAAAATTTGAATAGCATATATGAAAACTACATGAAAAATACTAGTTTACCTGTTTTTGCTCAAAGCTGTAATTTAAATTCTAAAATCTCAAAACTGGACAGCTAATTTGAGGTGCCAACCGTAATTTTACTGACAATCAGCAAAATAAAAATATTTCTATAAGGTTTTCAGCAAGTGAATTGTCTTGTAATTAATAACTGGCTAAAATATATCAAATTATACTTGTTGATGTCTGACTAAAACTTTAAATTTTATACAAGTAATATTAAAATTTGATTTTGTTAAATTATGCAAGAATATTATTGCATATAGTTATAGAAAAAATTAACTTTATAAAATACTTCTTTTTTATCAAATAATAAGGATAAGGAAATTTGTTCTAGTTTGGATGGAATGAAAAAAAAAATTATAAAAGTTTTAATATCTTTAATTTAAAATAGTTTACAATAATAAAATAAGGCGTATATAGTATTCTATGGCTTATGATCCTCACAATAATGATACTGTTCAAAAAAATGTTTTAAACAAAAAATTTTTGACACCAACCACATCTTACAACAGCTGGTTCTCCACAAATATGACATTTCGGTTGCGTATCTACATCGGTTTTAAAAAAAATATATTCGACGGGATTAACGAAGTAATCTGGTCTTTGTTCTATGTATCCGCTCTTATACCAGGCGTATTTAAATGTATCTCGAAAGCGGGGTGATGAGAACTGATTATGTGCTAGGGATTGTATTTTTATGATATTATTCCTAGAATGTAGGTCAATATCACTGTCTGATATGATAATTAAGTCAGAAAATGTTCGAACGAAATTCTTCCAAAACCGGAAGCCATATACATCTAATGGTTGCAAAAGCGCTGTTGTTTTTGGCGGTATGCTTAATATTTTTACTTCTTTATCTTTAGGAATGATATTTTTCATGACAGCTGGGCACTGACCACTCCACGAGTCAAGTAATAATAAAGACTTTTTATCGGTTTGTGGTAAATATATATTTTGAAACCACTCTTTATAATGGTCTGTTGTTAACTTTCCTGATTTAGATGTCGAAATATATACATTCTTTGCTTTGAATAAAAAATAAAAACGTCTGGTAATTTATAAATTTCAAGATTGGGTTTCACTTCCTTAATAAAGGCTTCACATATTTCACTTATATTGGAAGATTCTTGGCTTGATTTAGTAACGAATTTTGTAATTTTTCGTGATACTATTCCAAAATGCTTCTTAAATGTAAGTAGCCATGATTTCGACGCCTTAAATTCAAAAAAATCAATTGTATTCCTGGCGTCTAATGCCCATCGTCGAAGATCCATGTCATGAATTATCGCTCCTCTATCTATTGCATCTTTAAAATTATTTAAAACATACTGATTAATGAAAATTACTTTGTCTCTCTTACTTCCGCCTTCTTCAACTTGCTTTTCCCACCGATATAACTGCTTCAAATGTTTCACTCTTCAGAAATTTTTTTGTACTGTTTCAAAAGATTTTCTTTTTTTTGCACCGCTTTTCCAGAATTTAACAGCTTCTTCTTTATATTTGAAATCTACAAAATCTTGTTCTCCATATGAACATGATGGTTCATCAACTTCTCTGGATATGTTTTCATCCGATTCCCCATCATAATCACCAAAGAAATTTTCATTCTGTTCTTGGTTAAATTCAGAATTAAATGCTTACATTAAATCATGTTCAATAATAAACGATGTATCGTCAGTTGATTGAATAGATTGATTGAATGATTAGCTAAATTAATATCCACCATAATGAACACAATTATCACCAAAAAAAAAAAAAAAATTATAACACAATAACAAATTCACAAATACTGAAATTTAACTAAAGCACAAAATGCAGCTCCAGACTTTTTATATAGTTTTTGTTTAAATCTAGGAATTTTTTTATCCATCCCTATCTACCGCAAAAAAAATCGCACAAACTTGTTGAAAATGAAAAAATATACATATATAAATTATTTATTTATAAAGCTGCATAATAACCATACGTCCGTTTTTTTTAATCATGTGGTAAATTTCCAAATATAAAAATCTATATATATATATATATATATATATATATATATATATATATATATATATATATATATTTTCTTTTTTTTGTGGAAAACCGTAAAATCCGGTAGAACTGAATATATTTTATGGTCATCAAAATTTTGAAAAACTTCCTGTGCAGATAATTTGTCTCGTCATATTTTCAGTTCAAAATTCAAACTTCTTTAAAGTTTTATGCCCAACTAGAACAAATTTCCTTATCCTTATTATTTGACAAAAAAGAAGTATTTTATAAAGTTAATTTTTTCTATAACTATATGCAATAATATTCTTGCACAATTTAACAAAATCAAAATCAATTACTTGTATAAAATTTAAAGTTTTAGTCAGACATCAACAAGTATAATTTGATATATTTTATCCAGTTATTAATTACAAGACAATTCACTTGCTGAAAACTTTATAGAAATATTTTTATTTTGCTGATTGTCAGTAAAATTACGATTGGCACCTCAAATTAGCTGTCCAGTTTTGAGATTTTAGAATTTAAATTACAGCTTTGAGCAAAAACAGGTAAACTAGTATTTTTCATGTAGTTTTCATATATGCTATTCAAATTTTAATATACTGAAACATATTCACCCTATTTCAAAATTTACCCTCAATTTTATCTGAACACCCCCTCCAGTAGGTCCGACCCTGGATTTATACACATCAATAGAAAGCTCTCTAAAAATAAAGTGTTTTGTCAATTTAAAGTTTTTTTCTATCTGTCGTCGTTTCCAAGTTATCAAGCAAAATTAAAATTTTACCCTAATTTTGAGGGGTGATTTCACCCCTTAAATGGCGACGGTGGCAGATAAAAAAAAATACGGGTCTGTTATTTTCGCTTGTACTACACATATACCAAGTTTCATCAAAATTGCGAATTGACAGTTCAAAACCTTTCCTTGTAAGTATAAAACTACAATAGACACTATAACCACATTTTAACAAATTTCATCTATAATGTCAGTACCAACATCACAAAAATAAATATTTCATATGAAAAAAACTTCGGTACTTACAAGTACCTTTGAAAAATAGCGGGAAACAACATAGATTGTTTATAATACGTGTTTGAATGTGATGGTACTTTTAAGTACCGCTGGTAGACAAAGGGTTAAAGAGATTAGAGATATTTAAAATCGGTATTACAGGTATGAATTTGAACCGAGATAAGATTAGACGAGATATTTTCCAAAAGTGGCAGGAAAGATGGACGTTGGAAGGGAGGGAGGTGGTAGCATGGACCAAGTCTTAAGTAAAGAATATAGAGGATTGGTTAAAGTACAAGCATCGCGAAACCGACTATTGGCTTACACAGTTTCTGACGGGACATGGATCATTTAACACCTACACATGTAAACTAAAGAAGACATCTACTGACGCGTATTTTTACTGTAGGGAAAAAGAAGGACTATCCTCAGAGCCCTGGATGAAGAAACTATTGATGCTAACAACATAGTAGAAGAGATGATTTCGAACAGAGAAAAGTGGGGGATTATACACGGCTACATAAGGAAGATTCTAAGTACCTATTAAAGAGTGTGAGTTACGTAAATATCAGGGATGAGTTCAAATATGCCTAGGTGCGCAAAGTGGTGGAGTATGTTGTATGTGTATGTTTGGGTTAACTATGCCATCATTATGTAATGTATCTTTCTACGCCCAGTCATGTTCTGACGCTATGTCCTTGCGGATGGTTCTGGACATGACAAATCAGGGGCAAGTTATGAAGGTTTTTAGTGGGTATACCTGCCATTGCACTACCCGGTAGGGAGTCCCACACAAAGCCTATAAATGATTTTTTCCCTCACCCAGAAAAAAAGCTTGGCTCAGCCCGAACAGCTCAGTTTGGCTCAGCTCGAAGCATTTATTCTAGCATTTTCACTAAATACGTATTTCTTGTTAACTCTTGTATTAGTTCTTGGGACTCAGTCACTTTAATTATAATTGTATTGTAGTTGCTGCCGAAATTCACATAAGTTGTATGAAGTTTACTTTCTAATTCCACTTTTTTGTAGAATTTATCGTTATCAGCTTCACTGATATTATAGTTTATTTTTCACATAGTTTTAGTTTTGCTATCATTATCATGTTTTTTTTTTTTTATGAAGCATTATTCTATTTCCTGTTTTTTCTTTTTACAACAATCGCCGAGTTTTTCTTTATTTTCAGAGCACTCAACTTTTATATGTCCTAATTTTACCACGAGGATAGTATTTCAATTGTACGGTTCATTTCTTTCGATTGATATTTAGGTAATTTGCATTGTTTTCTTTAATTTGCTTAAAGTTCCGAAGTTTGGTTAGTTATTGTACGATATTTTAGCGTTTCGTTGTAGTTTATTTGTCTAACAATAGATTCTTGGCTTTTTCGTCTCAATTGAACATATCTCCTGTGGAATTTATGGCCCGCAACGAATGTTCAATACTGAAATCACTGCAATTTACACTGAATACAGGGAAGCTATCAATTTTTCCTTGATAAGTGCCACCGGTACAAAACACCCTGTGAAAATCGCTCAACAGCCCCCAGGCCATATTTGTTTCTTTAAACTTTTTTTAAAATTTTTATTATTGTTATTATTTGAGCTCGATGAATTTGAATACGTAGAATTTGAACTACCTGAACTACTAAAGCTAGTGCTTAGATGACATGACGCCTACCTTTTGTTTTTAGCATGATCTGTAAGGTATTTATCAATTTAATAAAACAAAAAACAAAACGAAATGTTTAGATAAAATAAATGTTTTTTTTAGTGATGCACAACCTGTACTTAATATTATCTACAATTTAAATAATTATGCAAGGTACTATCACTAATGATACTTATTGCTTGTATTGACTTCCATCATGTCCTCTGCACGCATCCCAAAAACACTATACTTTTTCTTTCTCTTATGTCGTAATCCAAACACAAATCTAAATCCGTTATTTAACACACAATGAGCAATCTTCGTTAGTTTTTTTTTTTCTTACTAGTACACAATTGTCCCCAGGGTTCGTCTCCATACACTATACATCTGTTTATACTCTCATATACAGTTATACACCCAATGTACCACCATATACCATTGTCCGTTTTACGTTTTACTTACAGAATATACAGAATTCGTAATAACGCCACACATATAGAATATACACACACATACAAATTAATATGGCAAGTGTATTATGCAATAATATCCACTATAAATACAGTACTTTTTTGTCAACTAAATTCACAATTTTATTAATTGTAACAAAAACACGTAGGTTTATCCCACTACTGATTTATTAAGGGGAGCAAAATTAAATACTCATAGTTTTAAAAATTTAGTTTATTTTCACCAAAAACAAATAAAAATATTTAATCTATCCACTTTGACTGATCTCTCTCGACTGTCTGTCCTGAACTGTTTTTCTTAAGTGTCCACGTTCCATTCTCCGTACACTCTCATGTGTTCTTTCCTCTCATGCTACCTTCAGTTCCTTACAGTATATATATATATATATATATATATATATATATATATATATATATATATATATATATATATAAAGATTCGATACTCGCACGTTCCAAAAAAATGAAATTTATTTAGTCCAAAATACAAAATTTACATATCACTTTAAATATGAAAAAGATCATCGACGTGAAATGACAATGGCTATTTATTTGTTTTTAATTGATTAGTCAAATTTTTATATCCAGCCAATTGTGTTTCCACGTTGCTGATTCTACAATTTACAATTAAAGAAATTATTATTTTATTACAAAAATTATTTTATAAAAATTATTTTTGATTGAATTTTATTTATATAGGGTATTCCATAAGAGTGCTATATAACTCCTCCCTCGCTAGACAAAGGCAACGACCATAGAAGTTTGCTTGTAGATGATGTGGGCGCGTTACTGTGTCTTGTAGCGTAGAAAATAAAAAATATAAAAAATTAAAAAATATATTTATTAAAGGGGTGTGTTTTTGGCTACTTGGAATTTGCTTGCGTTAAGTGATAATCAAAGAGGGGTTCCTAATAGGGGCCGATGGCTATTAGAAACTCGTGTACTAGTGGAAATTTGGTGCCTGTCCAGAGATAAAGAGTGGATCGCATCCCGTACCAAAATATGTCTGAAAATATTTTGAAAAAGAAAAAATAGGGAAACGAAAGTTATTAAACATGATTTTCAAATTATTAACAATATTTATTACAATTTTTAAAAATTTACGGAATTACAAAATAACGCGCTTAAAAATCTAAATTCAAAGTACAAAGTTGTGGTACAAGATCATCTATAAAGTATTGCGTTTAACAGAGTAAGTTTTACTGTAATACATTTTGAAATATAATAATTTTACTTTAAATGAAATATTTTGTTAAGTTAAAATTTTTTTATTCCCTTAAATTGAGAAATGACAAATGGTTAAGAATTGATTAAATCTTATGGTAGAATGAGATAAAATTACTAGGGCGTGATTTTGGATCACTTGAAATTTTTCAAAATGACGCCCGCTGTAAGGGTTGATTTGGCCCTGTAGAGATATACACACATGTAAGTGAGCCAAAACAGACTAAACGGTTTATGTACGAAATTAAGAATTGTCAAAGAAAATAGATTGTGATTAAAATGTTATTAAACTATCTTTAAATTAGTATTTAAATAAATGGTTTTTACATTTACAAATAAATAACGAAGAATAATAACAAATGTGACTAGAATATTTTGAATAAACATGCTTTAAAACAAACATCAGTGAAAATATTTAAATTTAACCTCAAAGTGAGATTGTTCCTTTTAAAATTGAGTTCGATATAAATTCAATTGAAATAAAATAACGTTATTATGAAAAGATTTAAATTAATTTAAATGTGATATTACGAATATTACAATGACTAATTGTGTATGATTACGTTTATGATATTTCGAAAATTAATTTTGTAAGCATGTTTTACAACAAAGTATCAACGAAAATGTTTAAATAAGTGAGACTGAACAAGTGTAAATTAATTTAAACGTGATATATGAAATTACGTATTTGAGTAAAATATTACAATGACGAAAATCAAAGTTTTTTTTTTTTTTTTTTTTAAATATGCAATATGCTTTAGACCAGGGGTCTCCAACCTACGGCCCGCGGACAGATTTTTTCCGGCCCGCGGAAAGTTAGCATACTGAAAAAAAAATTTTTATTTGATATTATATTTTGTTGCTGTTGTAATTTACCCCCACTGTACTTGAGGCAGGACCAAAATAACCTCTTTGCGTCAATTCATCCTGCCGCATGCCTCATCATTGCTTTGTTGGCTTTTTAAATTTTATTTTCTTGTCAGTCTCATTGTCAGTCGCTTTCCAGCGTCAGTTACAATCACAGCTAGTGCGAGTGTAGGTTGATGTTTGGCGAAGTGCATAGTGATCGTGGACAGTGTCTTTTATATTTCTGTTTTATTGCTCATAACAATGGCTTCTTGTAAAAAAAGGAAAGTTGACTTTGAATGCCGTGCTTTTAATAAACAGTGGACCCATGACTATTTTATGATCGATAACAATAATAAAGCGTTATGTCTTATTTGCAACGAGACTGTCGCTGTTCTCAAAGAATTTAATGTCCGTAGACATTATGAAACAAAACACAAGAGCAAGTATTCCAATTTAACAGGCAAACTACGAGATGATAAAATTGCTTCTTTGAAAAATTCGCTTTCAAATCAGAGACCAATTTTTACCAAGCAATCTCAACAAAACGAGGCTGCTGTAAAAGCCAGTTTCAAAGTCAGCCATATTCTGCCTAAAGCTGGTAAACCTTTTACCGACGGCCAATTGGTGAAAGATTGCATCTTGGTAAGTGTGGAAGAAATCTGCCCTGATAAACGTTCACTGTTCAATGCTATTAGTTTGTCAGCGAACACAGTAGCGCACCGTACCGAAGATCTTGGAAATAACGTTGTTGATCAGCTGAAAGACGCATGCAAGGACTTTGAATGGTTCTCAATCGCTCTTGATGAATCAACTGATGTCACTGACTCGGCACAAGTTCTTTTATTTGTTCGTGGTGTGAACAGTGATTTTAAAATCACAGAAGAGTTGGCTGACGTTCACTCTATGGAGAGTAGTGTGACCGGAGACAAAATTTTCGCAAAAATAAGTGAAACCATTTCTAATCTTGGGCTCGACTTCAAACGCTTGAGGGGTGTTACCACTGATGGTGGGAAAAATATGTCTGGTACAAAAACTGGAGTAGTTGGAAACATTTGCAGTTCTGTTAAAACACCTGGCGGTATTCAACCAGTGATTTATCACTGCATTATCCACCAACAAGCGTTGTGTGGTAAACACCTAGATGTAGCTGAAGTAATGAATGTAGTTGTAAAAACAGTTAAATTCATTAGATCAAGTTCCCTCAAACACCGCCAGTTCGAAAATTTTCTTGCTGAAATTGACAGTGCTTACCCAGATGTTCCCTACCACTGTGAAGTTCGCTGGTTGAGCAGAGGCAAAGTATTTCAGCGGTTTTTCGAACTTCGTGAAGTGATTGACATTTTCATGACTGAACAGCATCGTCCTGTACCTGAACTTTCTGACAGTGTGTTTGTATGGAAATTGGCGTTTCTTGTTGACCTCACGACACATATTAACTTTCTGAACTTGAAACTGCAAGATGAAAACTCTTCAGTTTGTGACTTATACTGGCATGTCAAAGCTTTTAGAAAAAAAAACTCATACTTTTCGAGAAGCATTTAGGAGCTATGAACTTTGACCACTTTGAATCTTGTCAGAACTTAAGTGCACTAAGCACTGCTACCTTCCCCAAGGATTACGTTTTAGGAATCATGTCTAAGCTATGACAAGAGTTTGAAACCCGCTTTGAAGACTTTAACCGTGCAGCAGAAGACATTCAGATGTTTCAAAACCCTTTTAAGTGTGACACTGACAAAGTGCCTGCAGAAATGAAACTTGAAGTCATCGAGCTAACAACCAATAACTCACTCAAGACCGCTTTCCAGGAATCCTACAAAGAAGGTAACCTACTTACATTCTACAGTTCTCTCCCAGAAAAATACTTTAAAAACATAAAAAACCATGCTCGGGCTATATTTTCTCTTTTTGGATCTACCTACAAGTGTGAGCAGACATTTTCAAAAATGAAGTTTGTTAAATCTAAATACAGATCTTCCTTATCAGACGAACATTTGAAATCAATCCTAATGATCGGAACTACAAAGTTTGATCTTAAATGGGTTGAAATTTTAAGTGGCAAACAAATGCAATCTTCTCACCAGTGTCGCCAGATTTTAAATCGACATATTACTACAGAAGAGGTAGAAAAAATACTATTTATTACTACTCACATCACAAGAAAATACTACTTTATTACTACACTAGCGGCGCTAGTAGTCATTGAGTATTAAAGATAAAATTTGACAAATTCTGGCGGTAAAGTATGATTATTTTGAAGGTTCTTATCGTTATCTGTAGATCTTTCGATTATTTATGAATTTTTAAAAATGAAATTATATTTGTATTTAGAATATTTTTAGATAATTATAGAACTAAAAAATTCTATGTATTTTTAATTATAAAGAAAAATCAATAAAATCGTTTCTTAATTGAATCAGTTATAATTATTATCTATGGTCTTTTCCTGGAATTCCACCAACAATCAGTACATAAACTTTTAAAATTTAATGTTGATTATTTTCGTTCGTTAATTTGGTTAATCTTTAATAATTTGTATGTAGCGTGTTCCGCGTGTTCTACTGGTAAGTTTAGGAAAATTTTAAATTTTATTATTGAGTGCTTTTATTGTAAGTTTAGAATTTTTTATATTAATTATTATTGAAATATTTTATTATTTTTGTAGTCAACATTACAACCGACTTGTTATCCGTTTTAAACAAAAATATTTATTTGTATATTATTTTAACATTTTCAAAAGACAAATAATGTCATCCGAAGATGAGAGCGATGAATGTACTCCCCCTAAGAAAAGAAAAACATCCGAAAAAAAGGTAAATTTCAAATTACGTAACAAAAATAAAGTAATAATTTTTTTTTTGTTAAATAAATCATATTCTTTTTGGATTTAATTTCCTATTACTAGAGCCCGGACACTATAGTGTACTATAAATCATCCTGTCAAAAAATTGAATGTTCTTCAGTAGCGCAAAAACAAGTATGAGGGGTTAAAAAATGAAAATAAACTTATTTCAAAATCGATAGTCATTTACAAATTTTAATTGTTATCATGTAAATGCAAAGAAAAATCATACTTTCAGTGAAGTGTAGCACACCTTATTAACATATTAATTTTCAACAAAAGAGTAGTCCAATACTGGCTAGATGCCTTGATGTTAGTTGCAACTGATAATTAATAACCAATGACAAAAATATTTTTTTTTTTTGCAACTAATGACTGAAAAATTCAACTATCGGTATTAACTATTAAGTAATTTAGCTTTTAGTTGTAGTTGTTAGTTATATTAAGTAGGTATGAAGTTTATTGAAATTATCGTAGAAGCAAAAAAGTAGGAAAATATTTTATCTTCTGATTATTTATTGAACATAAAAACGTAATAAACCAACATGAGTAACAATATAAAAAAATCACAACTGTAAGTTTAAAATAATTGGATACTATTTGCAATCTGTTTTCGATCGAAAGATTTTGATAACGAAAAATAAGTATAATTTATAGTACATATTATATATTTGAAAGAATACTTCCTTTCCTTATATCATCCATTTTGGAAATTTCGTTATTTTCGATATCGATAATTTTCGATAACGAAAAGTAGGTTTTAATAGTAGCAATACGTTTGGAATACCCACAACTTGCTTCGCTTAAGCCTTCAAAAATTTCGTTATTTTTGGGCTACGACGCACCGTTTAGGAGATATTTACGATTAAAGTTTTCGATAGCGAAAGTTAACGAAAAGTAGTTTTTTATAAAATTGTTCGGTTACTGACCAGAGCAATAGGACTAACAGAGTCTAAATTAACTAGTTATAACCAATTTATGACAAGTTACGCGGTATCGATAATTTTCGATAACGAAAAGTAGGTTTTGATAGTGGCAATACGTTCGGAATATCCACAACTTGCTTCGCTTAAGCCTTCAAAAATTTCGTTATTTTTGAGCTACGACGCACCGTTTAGGAGATATTTACGATTAAAGTTTTCGATAGCGAAAGTTAACGAGAAGTAGTTTTTTTAAAAATTGTTCTGTTACTGACCAGATCAATGGGACTAACAGAGCCTAAATTAACTAGTTATAACCAATTTATGACAAGTTACGCGGTATCGATAATTTTCGATAACGAAAAGTAAGTTCTGACAGTCGCAATACGTTCGGAATACCCACAACTTGCTTCGCTTAAGCCTTCAAAAATTTCGTTATTTTTGAGCTACGACGCACCGTTTAGGAGATATTTACGATTAAAGTTTTCGATAGCGAAAGTTAACGAACGGTAGTTTTTTTAAAAATTGTTCTGTTACTGACCAAATCAATGGGACTAACAGAGCCTAAATTAACTAGTTATAACCAATTTATGACAAGTTACGCGGTATCGATAATTTTCGATAACGAAAAGTAAGTTCTGACAGTCGCAATACGTTCGGAATACCCACAACTTGCTTCGCTTAAGCCTTCAAAAATTTCGTTATTTTTGAGCCACGACGCACCGTTTAGGAGATATTTACGATTAAAAAGTTTACGATTGCAAAAAGTAACGATTTGTCATTTTTTTAAAATACACTATCGTTGACCAAATCAATGGGACTAATGGAGCTTAAATTCATCAATTATAACCAGTTTATGATAAATAATTCGTTATCTTTGCTAGTTCTCGAACAGAACATTCTAAAACTTTTGTTAAGTATCTTTATTTAGCTTTTATTTCAATAATTCTTCTAATAGGGATATTGATTTTTCGACATCTTTATTAATGTTCGAATAGAAACTTTTGTCAAATCTTTTCACCTGTATTCAATCTGTTTTTCGATGACTAAAAAAATGGTGAAGTAAATTTTTCGTAATCTCTGCTGATTTCCAGATAGAACATTCTCGAACTTTCCATGTAGATTTCGCTACATGGACCCTTTTTAACTAACTAATTCGATGGTGAAATCAAGTTTTGGTTATCTTATCTGATTTTCACATAGAATATTCTAGAACTTTTACCGAATTTCATTTTGTGGTCACTTTTTTGATGAACAATCTGATGGTGATGCCAAATTTTCAATAATTTTTCTGATTTCCAAAAAGAATATTCTAGAACTATTGACGAATTCTGGTATTTGGACACTTTTTTGATGCCCAAACCGATGGTGAAGTTGGTTTTTGGATATATTTTCTATTTTCAGAATAGAATATTCTCGAATTTTTGCCGAATTCCGTTAATTGATCGCTTTTCGATGAAAAATTTGGTGGTGAAATTAGATAGTCGATATTTTTTCTAATTTCCAAAAAGAATGTTCTAGAACTTATTCTAAATATCGGTACTTAGTTACTTTTTCGTTGGTCAATCCATTGATTAAGGATTTTTTATCTTTTCTGATTATTGAAAAAATATTCTAGAACTTTTGCCAGATTTCGCTATTCAAGCATCTTTTCGATGACCAACCCAGTGGTGAAATCGAATTATGTGATAGTTTTAATTTATCCGTATCTTTGTACAAGAAATATCTCCTCATAAAAATTTACAAGACACGCTCCTCTCATATATGTTTTTTCAACAATTCAATTTTTTGACAGGATAATTTATAGCTTCAGTGTATGAAAAAAAATTTTTTCTTGAGATGGTTGTTTATATAATTCACATGCAGTTGATCAAATTAAACTGTGTTCGTTCGTCGCGCGAGTGATGTTACAAACTTAAACTGAGCGACTATGTTGTTCATATGAAATTTTATTGTTTTCAAAACAAAATATATATGTAGAGTATCTGTTTAGTTCGTGGCACACAAACTACGGAGCGCATTTAGAAAAAAATTGTAAATGCATTTATGAAAAATAGATAAATTATGTGCCGCTTCTAACGAATGGTGATACGTTTTTTTGGCAATTTTTGACAGGATAATTTATGAGCTGCACTATAAGTCCGGGCATTACCTATTACATTTTTATCGTCGTTTCCGTCGAATTCTTTTTTTTTTTTTTTATCTAAAATCATAATTATGATTATTAAAAAATGTGCTTAATTTTTGCAAATTATTAAAATTATTGAACAAAATTGTGTAATTTTTAATTTTTCTTGAAAATGTAATTACTGGAAAGAACTATTTTAAATATTAATATCCTTTTTTATAGGTTTTTCGGGAACAAAAATATAAAAGCAGTTGGGAGCAAAAATCTGAATTTCGATCTTGGCTAAGCATCGCGAAAGATAATAAAAATGCTTTTTGTAAAACATGCAATGTGCAGATTCAACCACGACATGCAACTTTAATACAGCATAGTCAATCAAAAAGACATATTGAAAGCATGAAGACTCATTCTGGGATAACTTCAGTGGCTAAATATTTAAAAAGACCCTTGGATGATAATGTGAAATCCGCCGAATTAAAAGTGTGTGCAGCACTGGTAGAACATAATATTCCATTTCAATTTATGGACCATTTCTCTCATGTTATTTCATCAGCTTGTTGTGACTCTGAAATTACCAAAAATTTTTCCTGCAAGAGAACTAAGGCTAGGTGTCTTACATACAATGTTTTGGCACCCGATATGCAAGAAGGATTACTGAACGACATTCGAAGTAGTAATAAGGATATGTCTTCGGTAAAATATTCTCTGATTATTGATGAATCCACTGACGTTTCCGTAAAAAGTATTATAGCTATTATTATAAAATATGTATCACAAACTGATTTTTGTGTAAAAACTTGTTTACTTGATCTCGTCGAAGTAGACGATAAAACATCCACAGGACTTTTTAATATAATTTATAACAGTGTCACACGTTATGGCTTAATCCTATCCAATTTGATTGGATTCGCAGCAGATACGACAAACGTAATGTTCGGGGAAAACAACAGTGTTGTGCAAAAGCTCCGTGAAGTATCTCCCAAATGTATTTTTATTAAATGCGTTTGCCATTCTATATCATTAGCGGTTAGTAAAGCTGTAAAAATTCTTCCGCGATCTGTGGAAGATTTAGTGCGAGATACGCATAATTACTTTGCATACAGTTCCAAGAGACGAAGTGAATTTAAAGCATTTCAAACTTTTACGGATACACCAGAGCACAATATTCTGAAATTAGATGATATAAGGTGGCTGTCACTACGAGCTTGCACTGAACGTCTCGTAGAACAGTGGGATGCTTTAAAATTATTTTTTCAAGAAGTGCATTTGAATTAGCGACTTTTGGCAGCCGATAGATTTTATGAAATGTATAAAAACCGTTACAATCTTCTTTATTTGCACTTTCTTAATGAAGTTCTATGTATTACGGATAAACTTAATTTCGTATTTCAAGCGCAATATTCAAATATACATAAATTTTATACGTTAATAGCAGAAGCTTTTAAAACAATTCTGAGTATGTATATGAAAAATTTTTACGTGCGAGACACAGCCGCTAAAGATATTGATCCTGAATCAGCCGTTAATTTTCTACCAGCCAGTCAATTATATTTGGGTATTAAAAGTTCTATTCTTTTAAATCAATCTAAAAATATTAAAAAAGATAAACACGGGGTTACAGTTTTTTTATGATACATGTCAAAAGTTTTTAATTACCTTATGTGTTGAATTAGAATCACGCCTACCTTTTAATGAGCCGCTCTTTCCAATGCTTGAATTTTTAGATCCTGGAAAAATTATAATTAAAACTATTCCTAGCTTATACCATATCTCTTCCATATTTACAACAGACACTGAATTTGCTACTTTTGTTGATAAAGAATGGCGTGCTTTACAATTATCTCATAATCTTGCTACTACTACCGCAGAAAATGCATCCCAAACAGTCGAATATTTTTGGAGTAAAATAGCCAAAGAAAAGATATCGAATGATTTTATTTACAAACATCTTTGTGAGCTGGTATTTTATATTTTCTGTCTGCCACTTTCAAATAGTGATTGTGAAAGAATATTTTCTGCAGTTTCATCAATTAAAACAAAACACAGAAATAAGCTATCCACAAATTCTATTAAAAAAATTATTATGATAAAACAAACCTTACAAAACAATTGTAAAGATTTTGTACCCACAAAAAAAAATGATTGAAATGTGTAATAAAAAAATTTACAATAAATCTGTTAATACGGTACCGGACTGAAATTAAAAAACAGTTTTCTTTTTTAAATGCCTTGTTTTTTCAATATTAGTCAAGTTTTCTTTTTAATTTTTATAAATTTTGTAATAAGTCATGAATTTCAAAATAAAGAAAATGAATAATAAAAATGATTACTATTGTTTTTTTTTTTTTTTAAATTAATAGCTTGACTACCCTTACTGAAAAAGATTTTTTAATTGTATTTCGAAATTTATCAAAAATAAGGAATTTCTCGTATTCCTGCAAATATTTGCCTTTTTTTAATTATTTGCAATTTGCAATACTACTCCAGCTACTTTCAATTTACTTATCACTCAAGCAGAAACAAATTTTTAAATCAATAAGTTTGAGCCTGTAATTTTTAATTTTATAAAAAAAATATTTTGCTGTTGTTATGGAATCATTTATGAAATATATGTAATTTGAGTATTAGTTCATTAAAGATTTACTAGATGGCCATAGTATTAATTTTTTTTACATTTGATCGTAATTTGAACAGTAATCTATCGATATTGTTTTTAGACAAATTCACTAGATGTCTAGATATAAATTTTGTAAGATTAATTTTGAATAATAATGTACATATTGATTAAATTTTGACTTTATAAAATTATCCTTTTATTATTTTTATTAATTTTGTTTTAAGAATTTATGAAATCATGCTTTACCAGGTAGATGTAGGCATTGCTACAATCTTGATGCTGTAGATAATGCTGATGAGCTAATTTCTTTCGTCATATTCTTTTTCCACATGGAGATGATCGTGCTGGCTAAAGTTCCAATTGTGATGATACCGATTAAGGTGTGTGTTGCTGATATGTAAAAGATTCCTTGGGAACGGATAATTTGAATGTTGTCCCTATTTTGTATGTGGTATGTGTGCAATTTTTCCAGGTTTAATTGTTTTTCCAATTTAATTTCGTTGATTTCGACGTTGTGTAAGGGTAGGATCCGAAATGGTTGTTCTTGAAGTTGGTATACTGTATCGTCGTATGTTAAGTTATTGACGGTGACGGAACAATTTTTGAAGTGTATTAAAATTGTTCCATTTAATACACATTGTCTGATACCGCAGTACTAGTTATAGGGATGGATCGTATGTTTTTCAAGATGATGTATTGGTTTCTCAATTTCTTGATTTCAGTCCCGTTTCCATATTCTTGATAGGTACAGTTGCCAGTATCTTTGACAAGTATTTTTTCAAAACATAGATCGAAATTTGTTTTGATTAGTTTAATATTTTCGTCTTGACACAGGAAAATGTTCAAAATGTTCAACTTAGGGCATAGTTTTCCCATAAAATGCATGTAATGCTCATTAAATAGAACATTATGGGTTATTTAGTTTGAGTGTTTTAAGTTGTTTTGTAGGTAGTGGTTCCAGGAAATTTAAAATAAATGGTATGAGATAAAACTGTGGTATTTAAATGTTGAAAATAATTTTTGTATGGTTTTAGAATGTTTGAAATGGTAATAATTCGTATATTTGTTCCGTAGAAATAATTGAGATATTTTGCCGTTTTAGGGTTTGATACGCAAAATCTAATTCTTCAGGTAAAGGAATATTTCTGGAGATTATGTTTAATTTAGCTAGGTTTATTGACTGTATGATATCTTTAATATTTAATAAATTAATATTGTATGTTAGTTGGGATAGGTATTGTAAATACTGAATTTCATCCTCGTCTCTTAAAATTTGGTTTTGAAAATCTGAACTAATTGTCTTTAAATATTTATTATCTCTTGCTGTTTATTGATATGATTAGTAATGTTATCGAATCTATCGAGCATCTGATTATTGATTTTTACTTGATTATTTAGTTGGAATATCGCATTATTCTGATTTAATTTTAAATTATCGATGTCTTTGGTAATTTGCATAGCATCATTGTTATCCATGTTAACCATGGATTACAGTGCATTTAATTATTGTTCCCAGGCAATTAATAAGACCACGTTTGGAAATTCTACGAGGATAAGTAGTTTTAAAATTATTTTTAAGTCTTTAAATTTAGTGTTAGCAACATCTCTTATGTTTTCTAATTTATTATTTTTACTGATAATTTGTATTGCTTGTCTGATTTTAATTAACTTATTCTCGTAGCTATGCAGGTTTATGATATGTACATATGTATTTTACATAATTTCTAACTATCCTTGCTTGTCCCAGGGTGAGGGCCAATACTCTGGGGTTGTTTGTTATGTCCTGTATCTCGATTGTCTGTGTCATTATTTTGGTCATCATGAATTGGAAGAGGATTAACCTGTAACTTAATAGCTCGTTTCAGTTTTTGTTAGTGTAATTTTCGATTTTTCTGATCTAAAATAGTTAAACTATTACTTTGTTTAATTTGAACTTGTTTGAATTTGGGATTTAATTTATTGTTATGTTTGTTCTCAGTCATATAAGCTGTAATATTTGGCGTGTATTCAAAAGGTTCGTCCCTAGTCTGATTTATTTTTCCTATTTTGTTTTGTTTATTTTGCAGGATCTTTTCGTTAACTTTGTCATAAAGTTCTTGTTGTTTGTTTTGAATTTCCTGTAAATTTTGTTTTGTCGTCATGTCGTATCCCCTACCAAAGAATAGTTCAAAGGGTGTATATTTTGTAGTGAAATGAATTGAATTATTGTAAGTGAAAACTGCTTCTGCTAATTTTCGCTCATGATCGTGTGTTTCTGAAGTAGATTGATTGTGTATTATTCAAAGTTCAAATAGAGTCGAATGGAGTCGTTCTACTGGCGAGTTTAAGTTTGGACTTGTAATTGATGTAATGTATAATTTGATGTCAAATTATCACAAAACGGTCTGAATAATATTGAATCAAAACATTTTTCAGAGTCTGCAACTAATTGTTTTGGTTTACTATAGGTACTATAAATTTTACTTGTATTAGGTACTATAATGGTTTACTATAAATTTTACGATAGCGTTAATTATATGTGGAGTATTTCTGGTTTCGGTTGTGTACGCCTGTGTGCGAATTTAGAACATTTGTCGATAATTGTTAGTGTTATGTTTGTTTCGTGTCGTAGGTAACTGAGAAATGATCAGCCTGTGTGCTATTGAAGAACTGAACTGTTTACTCAAAAATATGAAATAATTACAAATTTGTGATTATGTAATAATACAATGATAAAAACAGTATTCAATTAAATACATGACATCTCCTGTCTTAAAAAACAAAAATAAAAATAAAAACACTAATTCTTATTTATAATCATTCTTACAATATTTACAAGATTAAATTACAGTTTTATAATTAATTTTTTTTTTTTTAAATTATTTATAAATTTAGTTTTTTGGGGATTTTTAAGATTCTTCCAGATCTAGTACTTTGAGGAGGCATATATTCTAATGAGTTTTCTAAAATACTTTCTTGATCAAAATTTGCTTCATTTTTATTCCTATCATAATTTTGTTCAATATTTTCCTTATTATTTTCTTCATTTATATCCTCCTCAAAATTTGGAATCGAAATTAAAAATTTTCTACTTCTTTCTAGTTCTCTTCCATTGTCTCATTTAATTTTATAAGTTCTAGTTCTGGTTAATTTTGTAATTATTTTTCCATTTTCCCATTTTTCACCTCGTTGTACTTTAACTTTTTGGTTTTTATATAAATTTGGCCTTTCATTTTTTAAAGTATTTCTATTATAGTATTGTTTTTGTTTGTTTTGAATTTTTAACAACTTATTTCTAGTTTTGTTTATATTTATTTTTTACGTGTCGTTCCGTTCCTTGTATGTGTGATGGAATTTTTCGATCAAAAAACGGTTAATAGAGTATCTAATACTGATCCATTTCCTAAAAACGATGAATTTAATACATTTATTTAGATATCAATGGGAACTGAAAAATTATCCCAATGACTTTTTTAATAAAAAAATAATACCTATAGCATTTTATAAACTTTTAGAAAATCTAAATATTATTAAATAAAATTGCGATGGTGTACTATCCAATATATTAAAATAAAATTACATTAATAATTGATCTTCAAACTGTAAAATTATCATTAATAAATTTTTTTTATAATGAAACATATTCTTTTATTTATATTATCTACCTAAAAAATGAGTGATAAAATGAGTTCAAAAAAAATTTATACTTATATATCTACATATTTATTTTTTCAGATATCATACAACGTTACATTGTAACTTTTTATGTAAATACAATTTCGATAAATATTTCGTAAATCACCAGAATCAATATATTTATTTATGTTTTTTTTAATTTATCGATATCACTATTTAATTGAGGAACATAATAAATTGTAACATTTTTATTTTTAAATTGTAAATTTTTTTCATCCATGCATTATTTGGTATATGCTATGGCTATGGAAAATGGCTATAATTATTTGGGCCCCTGGCTCATCATATATTTAATTATTTAAATAGACCTTGTACACAATGACTAAATGTAAAGATATATCCAATATTAGATATTCGGAACCATATACCAAATAATGCATGGATGAAAAAAAATTTACAATTTAAAAATAAAAATGTTACAATTTATTATGTTCCTCAATTAAATAGTGATATCGATAAATTAAAAAAAACGTAAATAAATACATTGATTCTGGTGATTTACGAAATATTTATCGAAATTGTATTTACATAAAAAGTTACAATGTAACGTTGTATGATATCTGAAACAATAAATATGTATATAAATATAAATTTTTTTTGATCTCATTTTATCACTCATTTTTTAGGTAGATAATATAAATAAAAGAATGTTCCAACGCTAATCATTAACTCTGAAATTATTTGTCCAAAATAAGTTTTCCCACAGTTCGATGGCCCGTATATTAATATAGTATTTTTTTTTACCGTTTTCTTTATTTAATGTTTTATACAAATTTTTTAAAAAATAATAATATATTTCATAATCCCCATCGAATTGTGTAAGTAAAAATGTTTGCAGATTACTTATTGATGACACTAAATCATAATATGTATCATGAATATTAACGTTTACTGCACTAAATAATGGAGTACAATTTATTAAATGCTCACATAATTCATGTAAATTTAAATTATAAAGAAAACTATTCAATTTTGTTATTGCAGATTGATAAATATTATGATTTGGTTGCAAATCGCCCCATTTTGAATTTAAATATATTGGTGTGATATGGAAATTATCAATAGGTGTTGTTATATTTGAAAATATTAATTCGACGAGTTGCGCGACGGACGATTTTCTTGCTATGTTCTTGGATCCGTTATCATTTCCTGCAATACTGTTCTTAGAAAACGTTCCAATAGACGGGATTTCTGGTCCTCCGGCCGTGTCAGGTTGATCTGTAGCTTCGTATCTTGGGTTGCATAGCGCCAGTGATTCTCCTTTGGTATATTGGAATTCATGACAACACTTGACGGTATTAGACGCAAAGTCATCATAAATTCCTTTGGAGAATTTTGGCGTGTATATGAAACGCAACCGTCTGATCCCGGAACAAAGATAGTTTCTGAGACGGTGGAGATGAATCGAGAATCCTTCTTCGTGGAAGCCAATATATTGTTTTCCACTATATCTCGCCACGTCGAGGTTATCGAAGAGGATGCACCTCCAACGTCTTTGGAAATATCGACAGTCGTGCAAGACGTGGAGGTGTTCCCAACTGGGATCATAGTGCGAGGCGATAATAACGAATTTACCCCTATATCCGTTACATGATCGTTGTGCAATTCGTCGAATAATTTTTTCACCTTCTGTACTACTTCCACACGGAACGACGCGGTGCAATATGCCTCCCCTTTCAGACGCATCAATAGGTCTTCCCAATTGACAATTTTCATTTTTTTGTTGGTTAAAATTTCCTGTACTGCACGAGTCATTAACGACACTGCTTTTACCATTTGTGTGGTTGAATTCTTGAGGTACTTTTTGATTTGTTGAAAACGTGTCATTAAAACACGCTGAAATTCAAATGGCGATACAAAAGCACATACAATAGTCATTCTAAGAAGTGTTTCAAAATTAACTTTAATTTCATTACCATCAAATTCATCTAAAAATTTTTGTCTTTTTTCGTCATTTTCTTCATCACTGGAGTCATCAAGTTGTATAACACGTTTCCTTTTAGTTTTATTTTCACCACTAGTGTCAGGTTCATTTTCATTATTAACAATATTATTACCTTCTTCTTTATCTTCATCAGATTCATTTCTCACATCTGATTCGTTTCCAGCATCTGTTTCGTCAATATCCAATTCCAAAAGTTTATCTTCATCTATGTTCTCGTTGAAATAATTTGAAATAATAGATTGTTTTTTGGTTGAATCCATTTTTTTATTATATTTCAATTCTTCGATTTTAATAAATAATTTATAAGACCAAACGGCTTGATGTAAATTAACAATTTCACCACTTTTAAAATCTTGCAAAATACTAAAATAATTGTTATAAATATTATTAATGGTTCCAACGGTTATTGGTTAACAATCTAACAAACTGATTATTAACAGTTTCCAACGGAAAGGTAAATATTCTTTCAATGTATCGTACGGAATGCTTCGCGTGAATGGTGGTTGAAATACGTTATTTATATCATTCAAATCGATCATTTCCGTGTAACTTGTGCAATTAAAGTTTATATCTGGTTTTTTATAAACTCTAACGTCCGTTGGGTCTTCAACATCGGTTCGATAGCGTAGAATTTTCTTTATAGCACAGTCTCGCTTTTCTTTCCTATCATCAAACAACATTGATAGCAAAATATTTTCCGAATGCGCATAATATGAATTATCTTTAATTACTTTATTGACAATACAGCGTAAATGAGGTTGTAGAAACCGTGAAACCAACTAATGAACTTGAAAAATAATGGACTACCGTACACGACAGAGCTGTAATACTTGATGTTGAAGTACATTGGCACATAACATTTAATTATAAATTCAACCAGAATCCGTAAATTTTCGGATGGATTTTCCGTTGTCGCATACAATCGTAATAATCTTTAATTATAAATTCAACCAGAATCCGTAAATTTTCGGATGGATTTTCCGTTGTCGCATACAATCGTAATAATCTACCGGCCTTGGTAAGCCAGCGAGAATGTACAATTTTCCCTGGTTTGATGTTAGCCAGATCCACCGAAATCACGCCGTCAGAAATTGCATGAGTCATGTCGTATAAGTACTTCGAATCGGTGGAAAATTCATTTTTTTCTGGAGCAGGGGGCATATTTTTCAACTCAATTTTCTGAAAGCCGTCCACCACCTGAAATATATAATAATAAAATAATTAAAAACGGTTGAAAATTATAGTAAATGAGTGATAGCAATAACTTACCGGAAGAGTTTCACAAGTTTCGATTTGACGGCTCAGTTTTCCGCTTGCCGATCTTGGTCCAGTGCTGGTTGATTTATCCAAAGCTTCAAACAAATGTCGAAACGGAAGTTCGTTGAAGTGTAGAAGGCAAACGAACCAAGGCAATGGTCTTTTTAACAGCAATTTGAATCATCGTATAATTCCAACGTGTGGGCCAGTGTTTGTTGGCTCACCGTCAGTGCATATGCCAATTAATGCATCCAGTGATATATTTTTATCGTTGAAAAAATCATTTAATTTGGTTGTTTTGTATTCAACGGTTTCATGTTCCAGTCTTACGTAACCAATCAATTCAGAATTCGGTTCTCTCAAAACAACAAGATGAGGTTCTTTTACCATCCTAGTATGATACTTCTTATCAATTTTATGTCTCGTTAAAGTATCATCTTTTCTGCCATCGAATGAAAACGCTAACAAATTGGTATCATCTAACCGTTTGCGAAGCACTTCTTGCCTGCATTTCTCTTTTTCTCTGCGAACTTTCGATTTATCCATGATGAGAAGTTCGCCATGCTTATCTTTCATTTTTAAATCTTGGAAAAGGGCGGTTCCTAATGCTGATGCTACTCTATCAGGCACACCAAATCTGTCACATATCAAGGCAAAGTTAAAACAATCGTATCTTTCTGTGTATTGTGAACTTGTGCTTGTATCCATATCTTCTTGAACCGATGGCGGTGCGTATGTTGAATCATCGGGATCTTGGTATGTTGGCATTGATGACATAGACCTTGCTACTTGCTCTTCAATTTCCATCATAAATGCAGCCACTGCTAGTCTTCTCTGATTATGTTGATCGTGCATAAACTCTTTGAGGCGTTCTGGAACCAAGCCGCATGCACATGGAGCTGCCTTCAAATCGCATTTACATGTTTCAATGTAAAAAATTGTTTCCAGAGATTTTAGAAACTCTTCAAATTTTAGGTTTTTCTTGTTGCTCTTGATTTGGTCTTGATATTTGTCAAGCAATCTATTCAATTTAATATATACACAATTTTTCGCCATTATTTCCATACCAAGTTTTCCCCAAATTTCAAATAACTTATTTTGTACTTCAATAGTGAATGATTTATAAGAAAACTTTTTTTGGTCTGTTTTAGCACGTTCGCTCAAGTAAAAATAATATGTCAAGATATCCAGATGGGTTGGTAAATTAAGATCACTCAAATCAGTAGACACACCAAAAACAGTAACATCATGCTTGGGTATATGACTCATTGGGTTTCCGATAGTTGTTGTGGCTTCATCTTGCGGTGTACAGGATGGTGGATTCATTGTAATAGGATGATTGTTTAAATAATTACGTGTTTAATAATTACCAGTATTTAACCCAAAAATAACACAAGATTCTTAGAACGACACAATTAAAAAGTAATTACCGTTTTCTATTCTGTTGGTAATTACACTTCTTAAATATATTTGTTTACTTTTATCTCGTTATCAGGTAAACAAGGGTTGTATATATAACTTTTTAACTTGTTGATTGTTTAAATAATAAACTATGTAGCTTACGCTTTGAGTAGTTCTAAAATACTAAATTTTTATTATAAAAGATTGGACTTAAATGGTTGTGTGCGTACCAACGTCAGAGTCTGTCCGTGGAGGGAGACGACTGCAGTATATATGTAATTATGTATGCTAGTGTTTCGGTATATGCATATTACTATTTTTGTATTCGCTTATTGTTGAAATTGGTTGATAACAATCCATCTGAACACGGCTATAGTTGTTGTGTGAGTTTGTAACTGACACACTTAAGCGGCATCGAACCACTCACTGGCACACTGCTATCCACAGTTTTTTACACTAACGTTTAGGGCTTGCGCGTACCTGATTTTAGGCATGCTCTTTACTGCATATAGCTACATATTGTAAACACATGGAAGGTATATTTTATTACCTATATCAGGGATTACCAGTATTTAACCCAAAAATAACACAAGATTCTTAGAATGACACAATTAAAAAGTAATTACCATTTTCTATTCTGTTGGTAATTACACTTCTTAAAGATATTTGTTTACTTTTATCTCGTTATCAGGTAAACAAGGGTTGTATATATAACTTTTTAACTTGTTTCATTTACGTATGTCCTGACTAAATAAATTTCTAAAGAGAAAAATAAACTCCAAAAATACAAAAACATAGCCATTTCGCAGATTTTTTCTTGTAAAGTGCCAAAAATGGTAATTTTTTGAAATGTTTCTATGGGGAATCCCCTAGGAGTGGTTCCAGGGGGTGTGCCACTGGCATAGGTGGGTCGGCCCTCCAAAGTTAGTGGGGGTCGGTCATACATTTTGACTCGATTAAGGCACTCTAAATGGGTCAAAATGAGATTTTTCAACATTTGGTCCTTCGGGTCAAAAGTCGGGACATCAAAATTCATTTTAGAGGTATGGTTTCTTCGGTAAAGTTTCTTATTTTGATCCCTAGAATACGATTTTCCTTGTAATTTGAGCGATTTTTTTGCCTCCATACAAATCGACCCACCCGAATATATATATATATATATATATATATATATATATATATATATTGAAAATTGAAAATATTGAAAAATCTTCGATTATGTTGAAAATGCAAAGCTTGGTAGCGACCCCTAAAACATTTAAAATTTTCATGGAAGTCTTTTTTCATATTGTGGAACAAAATGAACGGGTGCCCCTATTAATTTTTAAATATTAGTTTTTTAAGGACCACCCTAAATTATATATATATATATATATATATATATATATATATATATATATATATATATATATATATATATATATATATATATATATATATATATATATATATGACGCCATATATGAACTAGCGAACGCGTAGGGTGCGCTATTAACCACTTAGAAAATGCATCAATGACCAAGAAAATATGTTTGTACTTGTGTGATGATGATATAATTTAGAGGCCAGCATAATCAGCGTAGAGACAATACCAGACAGATTCGGGTGGTATGGACCGCATCTACAATTCGTTTGATACATTGGCTGGTTTCACCACGGTGTATATTTGACAATTTGGATGTATTCCTTACAACTTCTGAAGATTTGAGGACATGTAAATCGTTGCGCAATTGCCCTGTAACATTTAGTAAGACCATGATGAAAAATGACAATATTCAGTTACAAAATCCGACATAGAAGAGGGAAGTACTACTCGTTTAAGTCTACGCCTGCCATTTATACAAGAGGCCGTTGGATAGTGTAAAGTTATTACATTTAATACCCGACTCAAGGTCAGACAAAATGGATTTACACTCATCATCAAGCCTCTGCGCATGACTAATGGACACATACCCATCCAATGTATCCATAAGCTGAAACAGTATTTCCGTTGGATCCTGCAACTGAGGATTTGAAATTTGACTAGTGATCATGATCAGAATGAGAGAAAAGACTACTAATTGCATCAGCTACTACATTTTCTTTACCTTTAACTGATTTTAATTCAAAATTGAATCCTGAAATAAGATGAAGCTACTTTGAAAGTTTTAAAAACTTACGTGGTGTATTAGCTAGCCAGTTAACGGCTGAACAATCATATTCTATAATAAAATGTCTGCCAGCACGATAATCTTTAAAATGGAGTACCGAGTTGACAACTGCTAATAATTCAAATTCATATGAATTATAATTTATTTGAGCACCGTGAAGCTTCCATGAAAAATATTCTATGGGGAATAAACTCTCTGGCAGTTTATTTTGAAGTACGTCAGCGATTACATTAGCACTGGTATCGCAAGTTAGAAGTAAAGGATAATTCAAGTTTAGAAATTTTAATATAGGTGGAGTAGCAACTAAGAAATTTACCATTTTGTTTTTCAAGTAATTGAAAGACGCCACAATTTGTGCATAATTAGGGATAAAACTTTGCATAGAGGGCGCACATACCAATAAATTTTTATAATGCTTTTAAATTCTTTGGAATTGGTGAATTCTTTATTACTTCCATCTTGTCTTGCAATGGAAGACGATCCGCTGCGGAAATGAAGTGTCCAAGTATTTTAAGACGTACTTTACAAAATTTAACCTTGTCTGGATTAATAGTTAGATTAAGGTTTTTAAGTCTAGCAAGTAATAACTGGTATTTTTTAAATGAGACTCGATATCTGGGCTGTGGATAATTAAGTCGTCGCGTCGTAATAACAGAAATTACCTTCGAAAATCGGCTAGTTCGGTCATTAAGTACCGAAATAGTGCCTGAGCTGAGTTACAAAGACCGAATGAATCGACGTTGAAATGAAAATGGCTAAATGTTGTAATAATGGCGGTATATTTCTTTGATTTTTCTGCTAAAGGAATCTGACAAAAAGATTGTGATAAATCGACGACGCTAAAAGTTTTTAAATTACCCATTTGCATAAATATCGAGTTCATTGAGATACTAGACAAGGGATTAAAAGTTATAAATCAACTGATAAATCTATAATCAGAATCGAGCCTCATGCCATTGGCTTTTTATCGAAAAATACTGGATTTGCACACGGCGACTGGAATCTAGAGATAGTTCTCAATTTTAGTAGTTCCTGAAGGTGTTGCCCGAGGAGTAAAGTCTTTTCTGGCGGTAAATAATTGAAATGGCGACTACTATTACACTTTCCTTAAGATAAATATAATATTCGAAATTTTTTGCACGACCCGGAATTTTTGTTAAAACCTTTTTTATAATTTAGAAACAATTTTATTTAATTTGGCCTTCTGTGAAGTATTTAGAACTGAACCGCCATCTAATATTAAACTTATACGATTCGATGCCATCGGGGATAGATTTAAAATCTATGACCAAACTTTTATTATGAGAAAATGTAATATTTTTATTATAAACATTAATAATTAATCAAGAATAAATTAAGGTTGGTGAATCCAATAACACATCAAATGGCAAAATATTACAGATATAAAATATTTGATTCCAAGATAATGTTGAAATTTTAAAATGCAGTGTAACTGATTTACGGAAGAAAATTTTATTTCTTTCAGGTAATGAAGCTTGTTACTCAGTTCTAAAGTGTTAGAATTTAGGATTAATTTTAACTAGTTTTTCAAAAAATTTGGTAGAAATCGCATTAATAATAGTGCCAGAACCAAAGAAAGCAATACCTTCAGCACCATAGATATTTTTGTTAACAATAGGCAAATCATATTCAAAGCACACAATCTTTGGGTAACTTAGTGAAAATTTTGATTTGTAACCTTCTGGTTACATAGGTTAGTGTTTTGATTGTTGTCTTCCACAAATGGATTTAGAGAAGGGCGACTGCCACTCAAATTAGCAATAGTATGGGTATACTTGACCTTTGAACCATAAAATATATTATAAAATCTTGGGTACTCATCAAATCCTCCTTATAAAATGATACGATAAGCTTACAGAACTAGTTTCTTAAAATTACACTTATTATTATGCTTACACTTATACAGTGCTTAACATTGATCCCAACAAGTTTATGACACTTTAAAGTTTACAGTAATCCTCAAATTGTCCTTGCTAACTAAATAAAACACCCAAAAAGTTTTAAAATTTATTCTAATCTACAATCACAATCCCTGTATCACCCAATCAAACAACAAAGAACCCTTAACACCAATACAATTTTCACAAGAACCCACAAACTACGTCCGAACTCTAAGTTCCGTGAACAACTTTTTAACCGTTTTCACTTTCAATTTGGCATGGCTTCTACATACTTTTAAATAATTATTTCTCTTGTTAATTTATTAAATTATTATTTATCGTCAACGGTTTTTGTCGCCTCAATATTTAGTCTAATCTATTTCCTACATGTACAAATACTAAAGAAATCTATTTAACTTATTTCGTTACTCGATGAATGGATCCTTTTGTTCATAAAAATATTTAATAATTATTTGTTTATGCAAGTGTTATTACTCTGATTAGAATCTGTACATACGTATTGCTTTAGTAAGAACTTACAATTTTGATTCTAACTTTTTAATTTAGATTTATTTTTATTCCCTATAAAATATTTAAATTTTGAATAATAAACCCGGCTTGTAACAACTGCATTCAATTTCAGTTCTTGTATTATAATGTTTTCCACTACATTTACGGCAACGTCTGTAACATTTTATTCAGTAAATGTACGCCTACTGTAACGCGATGGGGTTTAGGGTGGTTGTTGTTCTTAGTAGTTGTAGAATGTCTTTTAATGTGTAAAGGTGTAATTTAAATTGTTCGTATATTCTGCTACGGAACCCCAAACCACCGCGTATACAGTTTACGATGATGGATTGAACCTTCACAAAACATTTGTCCCTGGTTTATTTAACGCGCAGAAGATGTAAAGCGTGGATTCGTAAAGGTTATATAAAACAAACACATTTTAATGACCACAAAACATTTTATTGGTTGTAAAAAATTTAAATTGATCTATTTATACGTGGTATGAGTACATAACGGGTGAAACCATGAACATGTTATATTTGACAAACAAATCATGTAAAATCTGATGTGTCTTTTAAAACGAAATATAAAAAAAATGTTTTACAAAATAAAAGGTAAAAAGTTAAATGAACCGAGTTCGACACATCTTAATATGGTAACAAGCGTCAAAAAATACGTCTGGCTTGTTCCAATACTAAAACCCGATTAGCCTTGTCTCCATGCCTAACATCGCCACCGCTCCAAACCAACACCGCCTGACCCCCACTCTCGCATCACGAACGAGTGGCGACGGTACAAACGCGCTCACCAATGTCAACAGTGGTTTCGCGCGCCCCCAATATATCATTGGAACACAATTAATACATGAATGAAACGAGGGATGGCGCTAAGATAGATGTTGTAACAACTACTATGAAACCTAGGCAGTGAGCAAGGCACAGATGTAATGGCGATTGCCGGAATTAAAACGTAATGCGGCCTGACTGTCACATATGCCGCCACCAAGCTCAGATATGGAAAATGTAAAACATTTTCCATGAATGAGCTGAAAAAACAAAACAAGTTAAGATGTGTCGCCTTCGAAACAAGAAGAGAAATTTCGGACATTTTCGAAATTGAGTGAAAAAAAAAAACAAACTTCTTTCGAAAATATTCGGCAAGTATGGTAAAAAAGGTAAGATAACAAATTGTACATTTACATTACAGATCTATATTTAAACAACACTAAAATTCCATCATTGAAATATCGTTTATGTGGTACAGTCGTTCGCCCGAAAATATAAGATACAGAACCGGCGATCCAGCGAGAAAGAAATATCATCAACGGTTCGTACTGATTAGGAAAAAGGAAAATTAAGCCAGACGGACTAAATTTTCGAATTGAGGATAATTTTTTTAATTTTTTTTTTTTTTTTACGTTTTGATTGCCGAATTGCCAACATAGAATCATAAAAATAATCAGTTAAACAGTAAAATGATTGTAATAAATAGGAATTTTAAAGTTGTTATTACAGTTTATACAAATCAAACTCACAATATAGATGAATGGACAGTATAGGAAGAAAAAAAAAACTTTTTTATATTTATAAAAATTTTTTTATTTATTTCTTTCATCTCTTATGTCTACTTTTCTATTATTTTAGGTTAAAATGTTTTTGTTATTTCATTTTTTGTTATTTATTTAATTTAATTAATTCATATATTATTTACATATTTTATTTAAACAATCCTTTTTAATTGATTAAATTTCCTTCTACTATAAATTTTCCAATTTCTATACTAGCATTCGTTCTTAAGTTAATAATTATGCGAATTGTAATAACTGGTCGTTCTACAATAGATTTAGAAAGTTTTATCAAGAGTAGTAATTTTTGTAAGCTTATATTGTAATAAAACAAAATTACACATTGAAAAATTTGTAATTATTTTGTACCAAAACTTTTATTTAGTTTCATTTTTTGAAAAGAAAAAAAAAACAATATTGTGAAAAAATAATATTTAAAATCTTAAACGTGTTATAACATTACCAAACGTATGCAGAGCAAAAAAAGATATCTTTTGTGAGATTTAGAAAGAGAAAAAGTTTATAACACGCGAAAAGGAACCCCTTTCAAAATTTGAAAGACCTTGAATATAAATTAATAAGGGAGAAATATTCCAAACAACGCGTCATGGTTGAGTGGATTGTAATAGCCACTTACTATTAGTTAAAACTATAAGTAAGACAAGGATCGACAAAAAACACATTGTTCAGTACTAAAACACACAACCAAATAGGTCGCTTGTGAGCAAAGCTGACAACGTTCGATCCTCATATAACCAATCACTGAAAGGCAAAGTCAATCACGCCATCGAAGGCCTGTTGTATAGGAAGGAACATCTGCTTGTTATTACTTTAAATAAAAGGGGAGACTAAGTCACCCTATTTCAAAATTTCTAAGAATTAAATAATACCTAAATAATTTAGAATAAAAAATTGTATCACACAAATGTTATACATAAAGTTACTAAAACAAAAAACTTTTTCTCGTCCCTAAAAAAGAAATATTACATTATACATTTGTAGATTTAAAAAGGGAAAATTTAAAAAAAAAAAAACTTTTTACACGCGAAAGAATATTCAATATTACCACTGTGTGTAATAAAATATATCAATACAGTAACAAATTTTATATTTTGTAACACAACCAAACAGCAATACAACATTAGAAATCTCCAGCTAACTATTTCAAAACAACAGTTGTGGTCAAAATGATGTACATTATCTTTAAAATTTCCTTGTGGATTTTATATTACTAAATTTAACATATATTTTGCTCTCTTCTGGAAGGATGTTTAATTTACAATGAAAATAAAGCTTGGTTTTAGATTAACTTTACATTAATATTATAATAATATTCCTTATATATTATAATTTTGTTAAGATTTATTAACTCTTTCCCATTTTTTTTTTTTATAAAAGAAATGAAACAGTAGTTGTGAATACTAGATGGTAACTAATCTGATAAAAGGGAGAATAATATGGTCTAAAAGGGCAAACAGCTGAAAAGGTGATCCAAACACTATTCTACTTCCACATCAAAATTAATTATAATTTGCCAACTCATCTTAGGAGTGCGATTATATTTTCATTTTCAATTCAAAACAGGTACTATCCCTTTCCATGGGAAATAGTCCAAAATACACAATATAACAATAACTGGTGCTACCCTTCTACTACGGGTGGTAGACCGAAAAACAATAAACTCCGTTTGGACAGAAATATTAAAATTTCAGCTGAAAGGCATAAATCCCTGTCAGATTAATTACCAAAAAATTTAACGAATTTTACCGACTACGGTAACTTAGATTCATATGTGTAAAGTTAATTTTGTATTTCTAATAATAACTGTATCTTTAAAATGCAACATAAAACTTAAGTATATTACTCATCATGTATTAAAAAAAAATTTCATAACTTAAACGAAATATAAACACGTACTGCTATACACAATTGGTCAAATTTGTTACAGACTGTACCCTAAAACTCAACAATTTAGAACAATGAGAATCTGGAAAGGTCACTAGAAAAACGACTTGTATAAAAAAGAATGGGACGAGAAAAAATGAAAAACTCCACTATTTATGTTATTCATTAAACTTTTTCAGTGGATTGTATTAAATGTTCCCCTAATTAGTTTAGAATCAGGGTATATAAGAGTATAGGTATTGGGATACTTCGAGGAAACAATAACGTATGGTCCTTCGTATAACAAAGAAAATTTTTTGACTATTTTCTGTTTGACGCATGATTTCGGGTGCGTTCGTAAGAGAACTTTATCCCCCACTTGAAAAATTTTCACCTCGTGTTGGTCATGACGTTTTTTCCTAACATGCGCCATTTTAATCGTTTGTTCAAGGGCCATTTTTATTTTTTCCTCGTGTGGGATATCCTCAGAGGGTGGAAAAGGGATAATTCTATCTAGTAAAGTTTCAGTGCGGGTACCGAACATAATTTCAGTTGGGGTGAATCCCGTGGAATCATGCGGTGTATTATTGATACATTGTTCAACGAACGGGAGATAATCGGGCCAAGCCGAGTGTTTTTTATGGCAATACGTACGAAAGAGTCTACTAATTTCTCGATTTACCCTTTCTTCTGGATTAGCCCGAGGATTGTAAACACTAATTGTAGTAACCTTAATACCTGCGTCGGAAAGAGATCTCTGCCATACTGGTGAGATGAACTGAGAACCGTGGTCCGTCACTATCACATCCATTTTTCCGACCTCGGGTATGAACGATTTAAGTATACGGTCGGAGCACTGCTTAGCAGTAGCTCCCCGCAAAGGGTAGAGCCTAATATACTTGGAGAAATTGTCTTTGACCGCAAAAATTTGATTGACCCCAAGTTTTCCCGTAGGAAGTGGTCCATAAATATCGCAAAAGACTTTTTCAAGTGGCTTTTGAGATATAACGTTATGCAAAGGCCCTTCGCTAAATTGGTTGGAGACTTTGGCTTTCTGACATATGGTACATGATTTTACCACCGACTGTACTTTTTGAAAAACATTAAAAATAAAAAAGTGTTGGTTGATTAGGTAGACACATTTTTTGGTCCCGAAATGACCGTAATACTTGTGATAGAGGTCAATAACCTTGTTACACATATTTTCAGGTAGCAAAACTACCCATTTTTCAGGTGGATTAGTTATTTTACGGAAAAGAATGTTATTGAAATATAAAAATTTGTCATCGTCTGTACGTAAATTTTTAATAATATTTGAACAGTATTGATCATTCTGTTGATTCACAGTAACGTTACTGATAATATCTCTTATATCGTTGTTATTGAAGTCTAATTTAATATTGCACAAAATGTGATGGGTATTGATACACGGATCGATTTTAACATGAGATTCGGATACCGAACTAGAGGGTGAAATATTGACATGGTTTATGACTAAATTTTGAGATTCTGTACTAGTAGAAGAATTAATTGGTTGAGAGTTGCGGGAAAATATGTCAGCCACGAAATTATCCTTCCCCTTAATATATTCGATATCGAAGTTAAAATCGCTAATGGACAGAAACCAACGTAGAAGCCGGTTGCTGGCTATTTTAGCGTTCCTAAGGAAAGTGAGAGCGCGGTGATCGGTTTTTATAATGAAATGACGATCAAGGAGATAGGTGCGAAATTTTCGCAGGCTGTAAATTACACTTAAAAGTTCAAGCTCAGATATTGTAAAATTTTTTTCGCAACTGGTAAGTGCCCGGGACACGAAACTAATTGGTAGGTGATTACCTTCACCGTCAAGCTGGTACAAATATCCTGCTATCGCTGAGGTCGACGCATCGACGTTGACGAAAAACTTTTTACTAAAATCGGGATAGCAAAGTGCTACGGAATTTTTAAATCTATTTTTTAGAACATCGAAAGTGCTCTGTTCATCAGGGCCCCATTCCCATTTGGTTCCCTTTTTTAACAAGTGTGTTAGTCTAGTAGTGAGGTAACTAAACTTATCGAAAAACCGTCGGTAAAAATTGAAGAGCCCTAAGACCGATTGAAGCTCTTTTACGTTCTTGGGTGCTTCTAACCTCGAAATGGCTTCCACTTTATCAGGGTCCATTTTTATTCCAGAATTCGAGACTACGTGTCCGAGGAATTTTAATTCCTGCTGGAAAAACTGGCATTTGTCAAAATTCAAGGTGAAACCTTCGGCAGCCAATTTGTTAATTATTATTTCAATATGTTTTAGATGGGATTCGAGATCATTGGAGCAAATGACGATGTCATCAACAAAGACGTGACAAAACTCGTCAACGTCCCTACCTAGAGCCTGATCTAGACATTTTTGAAAACTGCCTACGGCTAAATTCAGGCCGAAAGGGAGTCTAGCGAACTGATAATATTTATCATTGAGTAGGAATCCCGTGAACTTCCTACTGTCGGGATGTAAGGGGACCTGCCAGTAACCTGATGTGAGGTCCAGGGAAGAAAAATATTTTTTTCCCTGGAATTTGGCAAGTATATACTCTATCGAAATTGGTGACTCCTTATCGGTAACGATCACTTTATTTGCGGCCCTTGAGTCCAAAACTACACGTACACGTCCATCTTTTTTAAGAACTACGTGTAAAGGATTAACATATTGGTCGTATAATCTTTCTACGATACCCCATCTCAACATTTTCCCTATTTCTTGCTCAACAGCTTGTAATTTCGAGAAAGGGATCGGGTAACATTTTGACGAAAACGGGACATGGTCTTTTATTTTGAATTTGCAAACGAAATTTTTTGCGCACCCTGGTTTTTTCGAGAAAATGTACAAAAATTTGGTTAAAACGCTGTAAAGGCTGTCTTTAATGTCGTCTGGTAAATGAGACAGACCTTTTACGTGGTCACGTATCTTTTCAGGAGGTGTCAAAACGTTTTCGTAATCCATAGCAAGAGTCGAGGCATTATTTGCTCTATAAATTTTGTCCACATTACAAGGAAATTTACAGGGGACAATTTTTTCGAGGTGGTTTAATGTATTTTTTTCCGAACCCAAACCGGTACTATTACTAGCAAAAGACAGTTTTGTCAGGACATCATTTAGGAAAAAGTTAATACTGGATTCATTAAAGTCGAGTTTGGATTTATGTTTTTCCATCCAATCTGTACCGGCGATGAGGTCGAAAGATAAATTATCGACCACGAGACAATGGAAAGGGATCGCCAAATTATCTACCGTAAGCTCAAGATAAGCGTGAGAAGTGATGGGTTTGGATTTTTTCCCGGTAGCGGTAATTATTTGGCATCTAATTGTAGGAACAAGTGGAATAGGATTACCGGTCGCTTCCTGGTGTTTCTTATTTAGTTTATCAAAAATTTCTTTACAAACAGCCGTAACGTTGCTACCACTATCGAAAAGAACTGACACCGGAAAGTCCATAAAAATCATCTGAGATGTGGGTAAGGAGTTACCTTGCCCATCGCTACGCATCGCCGTACTAGGTGAATCAATATCCTCAGTTAGAGATTCAATTAAATCGCCCGCTAGCGTGTTACATAAGAATGTTTCTGATAATTCATCAAAGTTAAAAGGAACATAAGGAGTACTCGTATTGCTATACGAACATTTAGGATGATTGTTTAAAAACCTATTACTACTATTAACGCAATTAGACTGATTATAAGGGACACCAACAACCTCCGGTGATTCCGGACTGTCGGTGCTATTTAGTTTTCCGAAACGTAAAAGGGGTGGCTGGTTTCTGGAGTCGGTTCCGGAATCGGATCCGGACCCGGTTCCATCTGTTGACTATTAACGAATTCGGTTTGCCCCTCACTAATAGGTTCTATATCAATAGCATTGATTCTCGAAGTTGGTTGTTGGTGATTATTATTGTGTGTGTGATAGTTTGACCTAAAATTGTTATGGTTATTATTACCGAAAGCATTGGGATTGCGTGAGAAATTATTATTATTATTATTAGATGTTCACTGATCGCGATCATAAAACGGTGTAAAAGTATTTTGATGTCTAGTATTATGGTTATTATGGAAGTTACTATCTCTGTTACGGAAAAAATTATTGCGTTGGAGCCCCCGACTGTTGTAATTATTATTGTTTCCCCTAAAACTTCTATGATTACGGTTATTAAAATTGGTAGAGTTACTGTTAGAGTTGTAACTGAAATTGTTATTCCTAGTATTGTTGTTATGGGAATGCAAATTGTTAAAATTACCCCTAGGTGAACCTCTAAAATTCGAATTTCATTCATTCGGAAATGGTGGGCTTGTTCTGTTAAGATTGCTATGTCCTGGTAGATTGTTGAAATGTTCGTCGAAATCCCGGAGAGAAATTTCGAGATCATGTATTGATTTACAACTGGACAAAAAACGTCTGATATCAAACGGGAAATGTGTGATAAAAATTTTGATAAATTCTGTATCGTCTATTTTTTGGTCAAGGTGTTTAATTAATTTGTACCAGTAGGTTAGATGTGTTACAAAACCACCGTTTTTGACGGGGCTTCCGTTGTGGTTGGTATAGAAATCCATCATTAATTTGTTTTGAACATCGCGGCTCCAGAAGGTTTCTAAAAACCAGTGTTTAAAAGAAGAAAAACTATGAATCTCATGCTCGTAAAGTGAAAATAAATTTTTAATATGATTACTGAGTTTGCTACAAGCGAAAAGTATCATGTCCTTTTCCGAAATGTCGAAATCAGAGAAAAGGGTTTCTAAGGACTGGATAAAAGTAACTGGATGAAGGGTTTGGATATTATTACTAAAGGTGCCCACAAGTGAAGATTCGTTTTTTAAAATTGATGAAAAGTTATGTAATGAATTATTTGAAAAAATGGACTCGTTACGAGTAGTTTTTTGATACTGACTACTTTCCAAAAACTCTATTTTTGCGTTAATATTTGAAACTATTTCTGACTGTTCATATAATTTTTTGTCAAGAACTTTAAATTTATTATCGACTAAATATTCGGTGTTTTTAGAGCTATCACATATTTTAACATTCAAGGAATCGTGATCCATGTTGCAAGTATTAACTACAGACTGAATTTTCTTGGTAAAATTTTCTCTGACATCATTGAGATCACTATCAAACTTATGTGAAATATTAGCAATTTTTATATCCTGTTTATTAACTAGTTCAGAAATCTCGACTTTGAAGGATGAAATACTATTATTTAAACTTGCAACACGGTCGTCGATCATGTTAAGTTTAGGTAAAAAACTGTTAACAATAGATGAGACAATACCTTCAATTTGATTATGTGGTAAACTTGTGTTGTTGGAATTGTTGTTCGCTTCTAAAACTTCAGGTGAAACGCCGATGCCGGAGTCAGCGGATGTTTCGTAACTACTGGAGCCAGAAACCGGGGTATCCGGTGAAACATCGTTGATGCGGGAAAATGAACTGCGTGGCGTTGATGCTATACTGCCTTGTTGCACCGAAGCGAAGTCGAATTGTGTTGAAGAATCAATTTCCATTGCGATGTGGTGTTGAAAGCTTGTAGAACCCCGAAATTAGGTCGTAGAAACCGATGAAAAAATGTAGAAACTGTGGAAATTTCCACACCACGCGCCAAAGGAATGCCAATTCTGTAACGCGATGGGGTTTAGGGTGGTTGTTGTTCTTAGTAGTTGTAGAATGTCTTTTAATGTGTAAAGGTGTAATTTAAATTGTTCGTATATTCTGCTACGGAACCCCAAACCACTGCGTATACAGTTTACGATGATGGATTGAACCTTCACAAAACATTTGTCCCTGGTTTATTTAACGCGCAGAAGATGTAAAGCGTGGATTCGTAAAGGTTATATAAAACAAACACATTTTAATGACCACAAAACATTTTATTGGTTGTAAAAAATTTAAATTGATCTATTTATACGTGGTATGAGTACATAACGGGTGAAACCATGAACATGTTACATTTGACAAACAAATCATGTAAAATCTGATGTGTCTTTTAAAACGAAATATAAAAAAAAATGTTTTACAAAATAAAAGGTAAAAAGTTAAATGAACCGAGTTCGACACATCTTAATATGGTAACAAGCGTCAAAAAATACGTCTGGCTTGTTCCAATACTAAAACCCGATTAGCCTTGTCTCCATGCCTAGCATCGCCACCGCTCTAAACCAACACCGCCTGACCCCCACTCTCGCATCACGAACGAGTGGCGACGGTACAAACGCGCTCACCAATGTCAACAGTGGTTTCGCGCGCCCCCAATATATCATTGGAACACAATTAATACATGAATGAAACGAGGGATGGCGCTAAGATAGATGTTGTAACAACTACTATGAAACCTAGGCAGTGAGCAAGGCACAGATGTAATGGCGATTGCCGGAATTAAAACGTAATGCGGTCTGACTGTCACACTACTCCTTCAAGTCGAACTTCATCGGGAACTCCCGTACTTTTCTTCACATTAGAATTGGATTTTCTGGAAATGAATTTCCCTGATTTCCGTTTCCTAGTTGTGAAATTATCAACTAATTGACGAAATAACAGTTCAAAATTTTAAAATATCTAGCCTGTTTGTCCAATGAATAGTTTGTACAATAATTGGGCATTTTCATCGATTAGGAAATAAAATATTTTAATTCATCGTTTATTTGACTTTCTCGAAACAAAATAATGTCGTTGGTCAAAACGATCAACTCCTCCCATCCGCTTTGTATATTCTGAAATCATAAGTGGACACGAAATATTTTTTCGATTACCATCTTTTTGAGTCCTCTTTACTACCGTTGTGATTTTCGGGTCAAATGCAGTGGTTAATGCATTGACATATTTGGTATCTTTCCACTGAATCCAGCCAACGCTTTTCCTGACTCTCCACTTAAACTCATTTTCTGTATTTTATTATGTTTTTTTACCACATTTGGCAATCCGTTCCGATTTGGACGAATTGTTCCTGTAGCATAAATACCATCGGCTCGTAAATCTTCTAGTAGAGACGGACTTGTCGGAAAAATTGTCTTCGTCAGAAACTGGCTTTCAGAATTTTATCCCCTTTTACTGGGCATAATGGTTAGTTTGATCAGTTATATGTCTAATTGTATTTTGATCAAAGAATCGTAAGAAATAATCTATAGGTTTATCACTTTGTAAAAAACTGTGAACGGGACTTATTTTTACTTCATCAAAATCAATTGGCAAATCATTTTTATGTTCTAAAGGAGTTTTTTTCCAGTCGGTTTCATCCTCATCGCTCATGGCAGTTTCCCCATCAGTGTTTGATGTATCCATGTTAGTATCTCTTCACCCTCTTCAATAATTTCATTATCTGAAAGTATTTCATAATCATCGTCATCATCTTCCACTTCAGAAATGCATTCATCATCGGGAATTGATTCAAAAATCTGATGTATCAGTTCCTCATCACTGTAAAATTTTCTGGAACTCACTTCCTACAACAATTGGAATTATAATTATCACAAAAAATAATTTTTATGCTACAGTTCTATCTACAAGACGTAAAGACGTGGTTTTGAGTTTCCTTATGCGTTCTTACTTAATGGAAGAAGGCAAATTTATTGTCATCAATAAAAAAAAAACAAACTAGAATATGTTTATGAAATAATTACCCAATTTTAGAATAAATTTTCCAATGAACGGTTTTTTTTACTTTATTACCAATTCTGTTATATTAAAAAATTTCCCGATGAAAATTTAGTAAATAATTTGTAATACAAAAAAAAACTAAATTCCGTTGAAGAAAGTCCAGTACACAGTACAAAATCCCCTAAAGGGTATAGCAAAATAAGCATAGGGATTAATATATGTAGGAAGATTGGTACCCTAAGTGATTACCAAATATAGGGTCATCGACCCATAACACTTGATTTGTCCCTGAAATATTAACCAAAATATTTGTGAGTGCTGTAATTTTTCAAACCCAATTTTCTCAAAAACCTAGGAAAATAAATCGACGGCAAAATTTAAATAATACATGGGACTATATTATATGTTTTTTTTGACATTTTCCCTAAATTTTAAAAGTTCAAAATTATTGCATGAAAATTATATTTTATTTTTTTTTTTTAGTATAGTTCTAGTATACTTACACCTTTCAAAAAAATACAGAATATTACTTACCTTATGTAATTAGGGCACACCAAATTTCATCAAAATCGAAGAGGCCCTTTTGAGTAATAAATAATTCATTGAGTATATGGTATGTATTAACCGTAGAAAAGAGTGCTTAAAAATAACTATAAAAAAATTTAATTTTTTGGTAAATTTCTAGTATACTTACACCGTTCAAAAAATACAGTATATTGTTTAGCCTAGTGCCTACCCACTTATGCCACACGAAAGTCCATCAGAACAGAAGATACGCTTTTTGAATAATAATTGACTTATCGAATATTACATGGTAGGTAGGAACAGTAATATGGAAAATGATCGAAGCAAGTTCATCGTACAGCCCACTCTATCAGTTTCCCATGCCGACCAAAAACGATGCACATTATTTATCTTCAGCAGTTAATATACATCAACTGAGAATTATTAGCCAACTATGAACAATGGGTTGCTTACGAGTAAAATTTTTGGTTAATAACATAGCGTATAAATGAGACCAAATGCTAATTTGTAACATATGCAACAGTCAGGAAAAAGAAACAGGTTACGCACTTTCTGTTTCAATGTGCTATGTTCAGCTGGGCTAGACAATGCTCCATACAGAAACTCTTCTCTGAAGATGCTTCAAATGACCATAAACTGGTGGAACTTTTAATTAACTTCGACAACTTAAAATTAAAAAAATACATTGGTATGTTTGCACAGCACTTACAAGGAGATGCACCCAGAGTGAAATTCGGGATTTTGATGAAACTTCGCTGGTGTGTAGTATAGGTAAAAATAAGGGACCCGTATCTTTTTTTTATCGGCCATCGTCCACGTTTAGGGGGTGAAACCAGCCCCTAAAGTTGGGGGTTCAAATCGTATTTCTTAAGATATCTCGTAAACTATAAGAGATAGAGGAAAACTTTGAATTGATGAAATGTTACTCTTTCAAAGACCTATTCACCTGTATAGGTTAAACCAGGGCTGGGTTCATAAGGGGGGCTGGAGGTGTGAAAATGGGGGTAAATTTTCTTGCACAGCCTGAATGGTTCAATGTGTCAAATTTTTACCACTATAAATAGAAAGAGCACCAAAAATTAGGGGATACGTGTTTTTGCGTTTTTTCGAAATATGTGTGGTATCCAAGCCACATAAGGAAGAATAACATAGGGTAGATTATATAGTATTATTATTGATTGCAAATACGTTCTGTATTTTTTTTATTTTTATGTTTATTTTCATCATGAAAATGTAAATTTTTACTTTCCGATAATGATTTATGTATTTTTCAGTACTTACTTAATTGGTAATTTAACCATGTGTATATTTGGTTACTCATATTCGATATTTTTTATACCTATTTCTGCGAAAGCTCTCTGGTCTGCAAGTTTTAATGAATGTTCGATAAGAAGCAATAATCTTCCATTCAACAACTGCCTTTATCTTTTTACAAATTCGTTTTTAACCAAATAAACGCGGTTTATTTCTTTCTCAACATTCATACTACTTTTCTTATTCTTTTTTGTATGTTTTTTAGGTGTCAACCACATTTCCTATATGGAAAAATTTATTACAAAGACTTGAACAGTGAACGAAAGAGACTACTGCTTCTTGTCGAGCATTCATTAACACAGCCACACCAGAGAACTTTAACTTTCGCAAAAATAGGTATAAAAAATATCGAATATGAGTAACCAAATGTACACATGGCTAAATTACCAATTAAGTTAGTAGTGGAAAATATATGAATCATTATCGGAAAGTAAAAAAATACATTTTCATGATGAAAATAAACATAAATATAAAAAAATATAGGACGTATTTGCAATCAATGATAATACTATATAATCTACCCTATGTTATTCTTCCTTAAGTGGCTTGGATACCACACACATTTCGAAAAAACGCAACAACACATATCCCCTAATTTTTGGTGCTCTTTCTATTTATAGTGGTAAAAATATGATACATTGAACCATTCAGGCTGTGCAAGAAAATTTACCCCCATTTTCACCCCTCCAGCCCCCCTTATGAACCCAGCCCTGGTTTAACATATACAGGTGAATAGGTCTTTCAAAGAGTAACATTTCATCAATTTAAAGTTTTCCTCTATCTCCTATAGTTTTCGAGATATCTTAAGAAATACGATTTGAACCCCCAACTTTAGGGGCTGGTTTCACTCCCTAAACGTGGACGATGGCCGATAAAAAAAAATACGGGTCCCTTATTTTTACCTATACTACACACCAGCGAAGTTTCAACAAAATCCCGAATTTCACTCTGGGTGCATCTCCTTGTTAATAGTCCAGGAGGAATGGGCGCGTGAGTACCGAAAACTATTCCACCTCAATTTTCTTATACGATCCTCTTCAAATTGCCCTAATGATGATATAAATGCATGTTGCCATGGGCAATCCCGTGCTATATTGTTTAAACCGAAATTGTTTAAACAATTTTTAGATATTGTAAGATCGCATAATGAATACGTAATATGATTCAGAATGTTTAATAGCAATGCCACAGTGGTCCAATTTCCAAAAAATCAAAAATTAGTTTGAGTAAAACAAAAAATGGTATATAAGGGTTTTCAAGGTCGCTGATTATGAATTTGATATTATTTTTTTGAAAATTAAAAATGGCGGAAACAAAATGGTGGACAAAAATAAAAAATTCGTTTTATGGAAACAAAAAATGGTACGTAAGCATTTTCAAGGTCGCTGATTATGAATTTGATATTATTTTTTTGAAAATTCAAAATGGCGGAACCAAAATGGTAAACAAAAATAAAAAATTAGTTTTATGGAAACAAAAAATGGTATGTAAGGATTTTCAAGGTCGCTGATTATGAATTTGATATTATTTTTTTGAAAATTCAATGGTGGAGCCAAAATGGCGGACAAAAATAAAAAAATTAGTTTTATTGGAACAAAAAATGGTATATGAAGGTTTTCAAGGTCGCTGATTATGAATTTGATATTATTATTTTAAAAATTCAAAGTTACGGGACCGAAATAGCGGACAAAGATAAAAAATTAGTTTTACTGAAACAAAAAATGATATATGGGTAGTTATACAAACGAAAGAAAAAAATTGACTTAATTTCGGCCCGGTATCTTTTCATGCATAAGCTTTGGTAAGTAGTTTTATCTCAAGTTGATGACATTTTTCACACTATTTCAAAGTGGCCAGTCAAAAAATTAAAAATTATAAATTTTATGGCCATTATAAAAAAGAGACATCCAGGAAAGTGAAAAAATGAGTAAAAAACTAAAATTAACACAAGAGAATTTCTTATATTCATTTTTATTATTAAGCACAACTTATTAAACTATTAAGCAATTTATTATTTATTTAATATATATTATATATTAGTAGTATATATTAGTAGTTATATAGTGTACCTATATATGAATTAAAAAAAAAAAAATTAGAAAAAAAAGAAAAAGAAATTAAAACAAAAAAAAATTTAAAAAATAACTAAATAAATAAAAATGCGAATTTATTATTTAGTAAAAAATATTCGAAGTCATTTACGACAGTTTAATACATATTATATATCATAGTAGTATATGTGTCAGTAGTTATATTATTTATATTGTATATATTATACAGAAAAAAAAGGGAATTTATTAAAAAATATACGGAGTCATTTATTACGGTATTCTAATGACATTTACCTAGTTTATTTACATTATTTATGTTTAATCCCGTTTGTTGGTTGCCAGGAGACTGAGAATTCTTCAGTATTCTTTAAAAATCAGCTAAATAACGTTTTATAAAAAAAAAAAAAACAGGTCCGCTATTCCAATACAACATATTTACAACTCGTAAAATTGAAAAATTTCTTATATCCACAGTATTTTTCACGGAAATGCTGACCAGGATACTGAGAAATTGACTGGACCGAGTACGATCTCACTTACAATGTTAACTAAATTAATTAATACAACCTCAAATTAAGTAAAACATGTACTTTATTTTATTTATTATATTTCAGTTAATTACTATGACAAACGATGATTCAATCGGAATATAAATTTTTTATATTTTTTAAGTGTTTTGGTTTGATAGAAGAATGATGCAAAGTTCGGGAGACAAAATTCAATAGAATATTTCTTAAAGAAAATATAAAAAAATTCAAAAGTTATTTATACAATAAAAAAATACCAATGTTATAGATTACTACTGCAGTGTAAATTTTTTTTAAACATTCAGAAAAAATAATTATTTAGTCTGCTATGTTTTACTTTGGAGAGGAGACATACCAAAAGACTGAGAATTTTACATTTTAAGTGTAATTTTTTATAAAATATATATTTCGAAACCGGGTTATTTTGAGTGACCAGTTAGACGCAGTAATAGTTTACAGTTTCCATCTAGAAAAAATGTATTTTTCAAAATATTAATATACAAAATGAGTTGGGCCGTCCAAAATTCCCTCGTTTGTAGAACTAACCATATAAAGGTTTTCAAGGCGCTGATTATGAATATGAAGTGAGACAAGAAAAAACTTAAATTGGTGTAAAAAGCGAAGGGGCACATTGGGGCAAGAATTTTGTTTTTTAAAATAATCTTCATATTTCATTATTTGTTGCAAAAAAAGCAAACCATCCAGTTCGATCAAACTCATAACTATTTCTTATAAATAAACACATTAACAATGCAATTTTCTTTGTAATAAGTACACCCTATAGAAATATTAAATTATCCTTTACCACATATCCATAATGATTACTCACCTGCATTTTCAACTTCCATCACTTTTGATTTCAAAAACACACGTGCAAACAAAAGTTATTAATGAATAACTAGAAGATGCCTATGACAGCGGTGCTCAGTTAGCTGTGTTTGACCTTCCCTTATCTTGTAATGCAGACGGTATAATGAACTGTCGGTTTGCATCGAGGTGCAGTGGTGCCCCCCTACGTCATTACGAGGTAACAAGTTCAAAATTACAAACTTCATTTTTCTCATTTTTGTCCAATTTTTTTTTGGAAATTTAACCACTGTGAATGTATGAATGTATTTTAATTTCATGTTTACAAGAAGTCATACAAAACAAATATATTTTTATGATGAATTTGATAAATGATAATACTCTGTTTTCGTAACAACTTTATTACTCTGTTTATATTTCTTCTATATTATTATTTTATCTCTTCTATATTATTGTTTTATCTGTTTTATATAAGGCAAACATTTGGTGATTCACTGGAGGTAGTAATTCAGTGAGTCATTTAGTTCAGTATCAGTTCAAATGATTTATTTTGTTTAAAAATAAGAAATTTAAAAAGTAAGTGTAAGATTACCTTGTCTAAAATACAAAAGTTTTTATGTATATATAACACCATACTTTGTATATTTTATGTAATCACATAGTAAATTAAAAAAAAAATTGATTTATATAACGTATATATTATGTATACGTTTTTAAATAAAAAATTAAGTTTTTAAAGAACTACTAATATAAAATTAGATTTATATATTATAAAATTTCTCTAACCTGTTTTCTTTTGAGTTTCTCTTTTTATGAAATTTGCCAATTCCGGAGACAGAAAGCAATGATGATATTCGAAGAAAATCGCTCGAGCCACATCTGTAGTTTCTTTTTCTTTCACTTCAGATTCTAACTTACTTTTTATTTTTAATGCCCGGTTTTGTGCAATAAGCTTTTTCTTCGCTGGTGATGAATTGGACGCCTGGACGGCAGTCGATGTCGAAGGTTGTGGTTCGTTTTCAGAACTGTCTGATAAACCGCGAACTGAATGGCGAGAGGAAAACAGGGAACATAGAAGTGGGGATATAATACGGCACACTGATGGTTTCAAAATCAATGGCCGAGCAGGAGCAGGAATATTTGGTGTTTGTTCAGCAGTTGAAATATCTCAACATCTGGGGCGGTATGCTACAGTGTTTCAAGCAGAAGTGTTCGCAATAATTTACTGTCTCTATGAAAATACAAGAAGATCTTATCGAAATAAGAATATCTTTATTTTCGGTGATAGTCAAGCAGCACTCATAGCTATTAACTTATTTCAAATTAAGTCAAAACTTATCCTGGAATGTAGGGAACTTCTACAAGAACTAGGCAGCGAGAACAGAGTCTCTCTGATATGGATATCAGGCCACGTAGGAGTTCATGGCAATGAGAAAGCTAACAAACTTGCAAAGCAAGGTGCATTAAAAGATGACAACAGCCCAGAATCGTACTGTGGGATAACGATTAGAACGACGAAAGAGGAAATTGTTGAAGCCATTACAAACGAAACAACTGCAGTTTGGAGGAACACTGCAGAGCAAAGACATGCAAGATTTATGATTAAAGGACCTTCCATGAAGTTATCATCCGAAATTCTACAGCGAAGATAAAAGTTATAGTGCGTTTTCTTACTGGACACTATCACTTAAGGAAGCATCTACATCGAATGGGAATATATAGAGAAGAACCAGTATGCAGGAAATGTGGGGTGGAAGATGTAACGGTCTACCACATTTTATTTGAATAAGAGGCATTGGCTCGCATTAGGCACTCAACACTGGGATTGGGTACAGAGCTTGAGACTGTTGTTACAAATTTTTTATATTTGTTAAAGAAATCACTTTTATAACTCAATCGTCTAAAGGGTACGGGTTGGTTGATTGAACAGCGAGTTTTGCAGAACAATTTATTTGAAGATCGTATTATAATTTCGTTTTGTTAAAATACTGAATACTTCTACGGTTTACATGTACAAATTTGTTTCATGCTTCTTTGGAACCTAAAAAAAAAAAAGAAAAAAAAGAACGTTGTATTAATTTACTGTAAATCAAAACCACAATTAAATAAGAAAATTTTATTACAAACACAATTGTAATTCAATTTAAGAATAAAAAGAAAATTAAAAGTAAATTAACTTAAAAAATTATAGTGACAACTAAAATTTAGGTTACAAAGGTGACGTTTAGAATGTAAACAAGTGAAGTGACATTTAAGTGGAAGTGTCAGTATTGACAGAAAATCGGCCCAGTAACGAATGCGCGGGCGCGGAAATATCGAAAGAGCTAGAAATTAGTCGCCGTGGGGAAATGGGTGTGAAAAAAGAGGGACACTCTTTTTTCGTATTTTGTACCCGGAAGGATGAGGACGTAACAAGAAGGAGTCACCTTCTATATTCACGAAGGGCAAGCTTTTGGGCGTATCAGTTTTACCTCTATTGGGATTATGGAGCTACCGATTGTATACGTAAAGTCATGTATGTAAAATGTTATTTTATCACTTATCTGTAAATTGCTGCTCCACAAAGTTTCTGGATTCTTCTACGGAAGCTCTCGAATTATTGGCACTGGAGATTCACCGTAAAAATTTATTGGAATTTGGACCACGTGGAAAATTTTGTTGTTTGGCTGGTTGCCGTTAGTTGTGTGGTCGTGGTATTTGAATTCCATGGTTACTCATCTGTGTAGTCAATCTCCTGGTGGAACAGAACCGCTACTCTGGGGTATATTCTGCAAGGGTTCAATAAAAGAAATTAGAAATACGGAAAGACGAGTCCTCATTACATGTGTTAATTAAAGTGAGTACATTGCTAAACTGAAAGTTTTTGATAAACAATTAATATAATTTGTGCAAGTAAAACTTTCTTTTGAAATTTTTGTTGAATGTTAAAAATTTTAGATCTAGTTATTGTTGTTAGTTAATATTTTAAACCCAGACGTATAACGAAATTTGCTACAACAAACTGGTAGAATAAAAAATAATTAAGCTTACCTGTTAAAATAACGGTCTGTACAATTACACTGTTGGAGGAACCTTCCGTTATCACGTCTTGGGCATTATGTAGGTTATAGTTTGTTAATTGAAATTTAATTTAGAAGTAATATTTTCCAAAAGCCGGGCTATAATTACCTAAACCAAAATAAATATTATTATTAAATTTGCAAATAAAAACTTTTATATGTTGATTAACCCAATTACATTTACTACGTTAAATTGGGTGAATGAAATTCAATTTGACACTTGTATTTGTTGTCCAAGTGCAGGCACCGTTCTGATATGGTGAAAAGTTGTCCGATTGAATATTCATTCTCTCAAAATAATTTTCTATTTTTATTTTAACTAATCATTCATTAAAAAAAAAAAATAAAATACTAATATACTTTTACTCACCTGTTTCAAAAAAAGCAAAGATCTGTTTATTGTACACAAATTGCTATATTCGTTATCAAATAGTTGTATGAAACAAATCAACGTTAATAATAATTCTATTGTACTGTAATGCTTGTTGTTCATATCATTCACTAATTTTCTTTTCAGCTAAGATTTTTTTTTTGGGTAATTATAGTTGATAACAACGTACGATTTTTCCACATTTTTTTCTGATACAAATGTGGTGGCGTCCAACAACGTAGAGTTTAGGTTTCTTGTAGTTAGTTGCTAATTTTCTTTAAATTTTTTGTCTCTCAGAGGATATAACCCCTCACCCCCCTGCTCTACCAGGCTAGTCGAGTTGCGTCAGTGTGAACCGCCGAAAGGGGTAACACTATTCATCGGGATCTCGTAAGGGTCCTAACTGACTTCATCAAAGAAGTGGGCCTCTTACGCGTAACCGATGAATAAACGGGGCTATTGCACAATATTCCACTAGGAATCAGTGCATGGGGTGACAGGATCCCCCCCCCACCCGTAAGAGGAAGAAGAATAACCTGTGGTTGCTTAATATTTTCGGTATCGCACTTTTCTTTAGCTAATTTTCAACGGCACAGAAATCAGCCCGATCGAAATGTACTGAACGTATACGATAATTTCGAGGCATGAAATCGAGTTCTTTATTTGAAAGATTTTCACGACCAACGGCGACAATTCATTGTTTGCATCTTTAATTAAATAAAAATTATTTGTTTTTAAGTGTCTTAAATTTACTAATTCAAAAGAAAAAATGTAATAGCTTACCTCTCGGAATCAGCAGGAAATCTGGCTTTTCCCACGATTTGCTCTCACAGTTTATTGCAAAGCAACCATATTTGGACATTTTGTCCGAATAAATGAATTCAAATTTTAAGAAATTAACTAAACTAATGTAAAAACAGAAAAAAAATAAAAAATAAAAATGAAAATATATAAATATATACATAACACTATAAATATATTCTTAAACTAAAAATATATAAATATTAAAAAAAATGTAAAAATTACTGAATACTAATTATATAAAAATTAATTAGAAACTATAAAATGGCTACTTAAATGAATATTAACTAACGTAAAAAGTTAAAGTCTTGAAAGATTGGATTATTAAGTTTTTTCCAAGGTATATTGCAACCAACGAACAATTTTGTTAAGTCAAAATAACAATCGGTTTTAGATACACCTCTATTTAATTCTAAATATTTCAGAGTTTTTACATGTTATATAATGTCTGATTTTTTATGAGAATTCTTAATTATTAATTTCTTCAGTAAATGAATTAATCGTTACAGTCAAATCTGCCTCTGTTGGGATACAGTTAGGCCCGTTTGCAACATCACTCTTCCCTTAAGAAAAGATGGTGTTTTTATAAAAACACCAGCCTGTTAAAATTAATTTTAATTAAAAATAATCTCTGTAGTTCCGGATAAGTTGCATATTACAATAAAATGACAAAATACAACTTTTAATTACCCATTTTCCCTTTTTTAAACGAAAAAGGTAGGTCACTCGGTAAGTCTTGTCGTTCTACTTTTACATTTAATTGTTTTTCAAAGTAGCCACGATCACTTAACACACACTTATTCATGCGCTCAAACCACTCATTAAACCAGAGATTCCACTTCTCTTCGGGAATAGAAATACAGATTTCTTCCCAAGCAATCAAAATCTCTTTGTCTGAAGAAAACTTGCGTCCTTTTAGTTGATTCTTTACATATGGAAAGAGGGCGAAATCATAGGACGCTAGATCGGGACTGTACTGGGCTGGGTGATCTAATAGTCCAATAAGAACAACTACTAATTTTTTTTTGACTGAACGTGACTTCCTAGGCATCGTTGGGTTATCTTCATTTTCAAAAATCCATAGACGACTTTGAGACTTTGTGGGAAGGTCATAATAATATACTACTACAAACAATTAAGGGAGCAAAAAATAAAATTGTTAATTTTTTAGTGATTTTTGAAGGGCTGTATTTACGTGAAAAATGGCCGTATCGAGATGATAAGAAAAGCATTTTGAAGCTCTAAGATTCTAGTTTTAAGATCTTTCGTCCAAAAATTTTTAGGGGTGACAGTTATAGAGCAATTCTAAGCAATAACACAAAAAGTGAAAATTGAAAATTTTTTCCTCTTTTTTTTCGGTCCACGGGCTTGAAGCATTTTTTTACAGTAAAGCCATGGTATTGACTTGATAGCCTGTTTATTTACCGTACTTTAAGAAAAATTTTTTTGTAAATAATAAACAAATATTTTACTTTGCAAAATACCACTTTTATTTTTGAAACTGTGACAATATTGTTTCGAACCGTTAGTTCATTTTCAAACAGAATAAAAATTATATTCGTTACATGCCCTTATATACTAATTTTATCTACTTATACTTATGAAGGGGAGTGGTATATGGAGTGGAAGTAGAAGGGGCGGCGGTAGTGGGAGAATCCGAAAAACAAGAAAAAGCAGATTACATTACATGTGGCAAATGCGAGGAAACACGTGACAAAAGATTGAAATTGACAAACAAATAATATTACAGAAAAATACAATTTTAAAAATTTGATTAAATTATAATATTGAAAATAAAGTTGAACTGTAGATATCGGTGTAGTCATTTAAAAGGTGATCGGAGTTATGTTTATTTATTTCTATTGCTTCTAGGATTGTTAACTTCTGTCCTTTGTTTGCCTCGTGTAGCACGATAATTTCCCGTTCTGGTGTGTGACAACCCAATCAGACCAGTAGTTTCCCACATTGGATGTCCATCACATAAATTATCACAACACCTAGACTCCCTTTTTAAAACCGAAACCCAGTTCACCTCCGAACACAGCATTAAAAACTCCTTCCTTCCAACTTGTAAATCAGTTAAATAATACTCCTCTTCCCGGTCGGTACAAATTGGCGTCCCTGGACGTACGTAGTATGTTCACCAACATTTCTACCAAGGAATGTCTAAACTTAATTAGTGAAATAATAAACAATAAGATAAAAAATCCAGTAAAACAATCCGAGTTAATAAACACCTTTAATACAATTTTAAAACTACTTTGAGTTCGGCAATAAATTCTTCCGACAGACAAGTGGCCTTTCAATGGGATCACCTCTGAGCCCTCTGTTGGCCGAAATTTATATGTCGAACTTAGAGGAAGTAATAATGAATAACACACTAACCAAACAACATGTAAAATATTGGTATAGATACGTGGACGATATAATTATAGGCTTCGATGGATCGATCCGCCAACTAGAAAAATTTGTAGAGTCAATAAATTCGTTAAACCCAAAAATTCAATTTGACTTAGAGGTAGAAAAAGATAATAGCATAAACTTTTTATATTTAACTATAACCAAAATTAATAATAAGCTGGCATTACAATTCCAAGTAATTCAATAAGTCCGTATCAACATAAAATCGCAGTCTATAATTCCATGATCCACCGAGCCTTTAATATACCTTTGTCGAAAGAAAATTTTGAAAAAGAAATAAATAATATAAAAATAATAGCGAATAATAACGGATATAATTCAAACTTAATCGATAAATTAATAGCTAAGAAAGAATTTAAACAAATTTTAAAAGAAATTTACTCCTCCGTTAAACCAGAGCTAAAAACTAACTTCAAAACTATAATATATTTTGGTAATATATCGGATAAAATTAAAAAAAATTCTAGAAAAATCAAACATAAATATAGCATTTAAATCAGGCTTTAATCTAGGAAACTTAATATATAACAATAAAACAAAAATTGATAAACTTAAAAAATCGGGTATCTACAAATTAAACTACCAAGACTGTAATAGTTTTTACATCGGTCAAACTGGCAGAAACTTTGAAACCCGGAGAGCAGAGCATTTCAGATCCTATAGGAATAAGAAATCCGACTCTGCTTTCGCGAGGCATTTAATTGACACCGGACACACACCAGAACGGGAAATTACCGTGCTACACGAGGCAAACAAAGGACAGAAGTTAACAATCCTAGAAGCAATAGAAATAAATAAACATAACTCCGATCACCTTTTAAATGACTACACCGATATCTACAGTTCAACTTTATTAGTGACATATTAATGATCAAAGAGCTTCAGAACGCATGCGCAAAGGACGAAGAACAAAAAGATAACAGTTCAGCAGAAAAGGAACAACGTTCAACATTAAATTTAATAAATGCAGAAGCAAAACGTCTGAAGTATGATGAAAACGCTAGCTTTCATAATGGTCATTCGAAGCATGTTAATGAAGAAGAGAAGTTTATGTTGACGAGAATACAGTCGCCGACGATGGTGATAAAAAAATTGCGGGTAAAGGGTTATACTTACGACCCTATAGGAGGCGTTAAAATAAACTCTCAACATTTAATAAGCTGTTAAAAAATCTTTGCAATTTTTAAATAAAAATATTTTAAAATTATGTGAGTGTTATTATTTCTTACATACAACTGTTCTTAAACAATTTTAGTAATTAGTTAAAAAGATCGTTGAAGTGATTATTCTTACTATGAACTATCCAATGTATATTGTTAAGTAGGTATGGGGCCACCGGGCAACGCAATGTGTTTACTTGCTCCTGAATATAGGCAATTACATTGCGTTCCCAAGATGCCCCATACCTACTACATGTATTTCTTACTAATAAGTATTTACCCATATTATTAATGATTTTGTTAATTTAAAGTATCGTTGAACAATAATGATCTATAAAATGCTAAGTAGGAAAGGATTAATTAATTAATTGAATACAACTTAATCCCGAAAAAATATTCCTATAGTTTTAGTATCTACAGGAGGCTTTGAGTCGCTCTTTAAAACGACGAGAGTTATTTACTTTTCACCCTGTATACGTATTTATTCTTAAAGTATTAGTTTACATAAGAGAATGTGCGGTTTTTTTGCATTAACACATTATTTTCAATTCGCTGTTTAGAAATATTTATATATTAATAATATGTTTTAGTGTAGAATGCTCCAAAACCAAAGTTCCCAAATATTAAGTTTAAAACATTCTACATTATTGTACTATACCAAAAAAGGATATTGTACTATAGAAAGAAGTTAAAAATTTCATAGTCCAAATTACAGTTTTCATCATATGGGTATATATGGGTATTGTATAAATTGTTTAAAACTATCGACTTTCGATTTTTATTAAAAAATGTTTTAAATTACATGAATGCTTTCATTTAGGAGTAGAAGGGTTAACACAACATTAATTTTCTTAACATAACTATCTAGAAAACCAGAATTTTCATTTTCATATCAATTTTGAGTGCTCAGTTTATAAAAAAAAATATGCTAGTTTTATTACACAGAAAGAAATCGTTTTAATTGTAATCTAGTACATTATCGATGACCAAACATTTTACGTTAAATGGATAGATTCTTATTCGAAATAAATTTAATATCAACAATACTATACTTGAAAATTAATTTTTTACAATCAAATTTTCATTTGCTATAAATTTCGTGTATAAAAATTTAAACGAGTAGGTATAATCTTGTTACATATAAGATGTACTTCACATATGCGAAATGATAACTTGGAATCTGTCTCATCAGCATTTTTGCTATTTATGATTATAATTTTTGTGTCATTAAAATACACATAAATTACATATAGGTAGTTAAGAAATAATTTTTTTATTTTTTTTATTAAATATAAATTAGAGTTTTAAAATTATTATGAAAAAATTGGACTTTTTTTCATTTTGGAAAATATTGAGATATCATCGATTTCTCTTACAATTAATACTCAGGGTACGATATATATATATATATATATATATATATATATATATATATATATATATATATATATATATATATATATATATATATATATGTTGCAGCTATATTGTCAAAACCGTTTTATTATAATAACTCTAGTCAAATTATAAAAAAACCAAATATTGTCAACTAATGTTGTCTCTTACAATACACCTAGTAAATTTTAGTATTATTATAATTTCGCTAGACTCATTTAGAGAAATTGTGAAGTGTAATGCTTTTTGGCAATATAACCAAATCAGCTTATAGGAAAATATGTATTGTAAAAGTAAACATGATATGAATACGAAACTAATGATGTCAAAAAACTACTGAATCGATTTTGTAAGTTTAGATATTTACATAAAAAATATGCTTTGGAGTAACCGATAAGAAATTTTTATTCCCTTTAAAAGTTTCCGTGGGTTGTGAATACTAAAATAAATAATGTCTTCACTACTAAGTCTATTTCAATAAAATTTTGTGGGGATATTTATATGGTTTAGAATTATTAATAGGATAATTTATATCCTGGTTGAAGGTTCCTACAGGATATGAATACGAAACTAAGTGGTATCAAAACTACAAAACCGATTTCAATCAAATTTGGTATGAATACCTTTATGCTTTGGAATAACAAATAGAAAATGTTTATCCCGATTATAGGTTCCCGTGGGTTCCCAAATAAATTATTCAGTCAGCCCAAAATTATTGAAACGATTTCATTCAGTTTTAGTATGGATACTTATACCTTATGGAACAACACATAGGATAATTTTCATCCTGATTAAGGATTCCCTCAGGAAACCAAATAAATTATTCAATCACGTCAGAACTATTGAGCAGATTTCAATTAAATTTAATTTGGATTTAGAGTAACTGCTGGGATAGTTTGTATCCCGATTGAAAGTTCCTAAGGGATATGAATATGAAACTAATTAATGTCAAAACTACTGATTCCATTTCAATCAAATTTGATATGAATGCTTGTATATTTTGGAATAACAAACAGGAAATTTTTATCCCGATTATAGGTTCCCATGGGAAACCTAATAAATTGTTCAATAACGTCAAAACTAGGCAAACGATTTCAATTCTATTCAGTACTGACGCTCACATGCTTTGGAATAGCTGGTGGCATAGTGCGTATCCCGACTAAACGATTCTGTGGAATATGGATACGAAAGGTCCCCGTGGGAAATAAACTAATCATTACATACAAAAGTTGTATTGTATACTTAACCTATATTCAAATTCAAATACTTACATTTCAAATACTTACATTCAAATTCATTTCACTTACATTTAACCATGCTTCATCACTAAATTTAAATAATTTCTGTTTTCATGGTTTTATCTCTTTTATTATTGAATTTACGTAAATTTTAAATTTGCAGTTTGTTTTTAGAAAAGAATAGAATATTGATTTGTTTCGAATATAAGAATTATTTAATTTTTTAACGATAACTCAGGATCAATTGTATTTGAAATGAGGTATAGCTACATAGTAATTTCCGAACAATTAAAATTAAATAGAACTTGATCAGTTTGTCACGTTTTTCTCTTATGTCAAGTATATAATATAATAATAATTTTATTACTTTATGGTTTTGTAAATTTTTCGTGCAATGATCCAAACACCCTCACCGGTCTAGTCGATCTTTAAATATAAATTTTGAACATATGGTATGGGGCAGTTCAACATAACGGATGAAGAATACTTTTTTTTTTAAATACATAGTTTTATGATTTTTTAAGTGAATGCTATTGTTTGATTTCTATATCTCAATCCGTATGCTATAAATCAGATATTTTTATGTGAATTTCAAAAGAAAACCCTGATGTCCTTCACAGTACAAGAATTTTAATTTGTATGTCATGGGAAGACTCATCAGCGATATAAACCAGATTAGTATCTGAGCTGTAAACCCTAGACTACCCCTTAATGAAAATTTTACTAGAGCTAATAATAAAAAGCTCAAGCTAATAATAAAAAGCTGAAAAATATTTTAAATTGAAATCTTATTATGTGTACGGTTTTTCCTTTAGAAAACCGGGATAAAACTATCGTACATATTAATTCACAATAAAGTAGTTCAACCGCTTTGATATAATTAAAATAAATTCCATGTTCCTACCGAACGATATCTCGGAAAAAACGGAGCAGCAATTTAATATTATTTCTAAATTCTTTAGTCAATCAATAAACAATCTAAAGAAAATCAACATTAATAATTAATTTATGAAATAGTAGCTCATTTCCCACGGGAATCTTCAACCTGTATAAAAAGTATACCATATATTTATTATTTTAAGGTATATGCCAATACTAAATTTGATTAAAATTGTTTCAGTAGTTTTGGTATTATTTCCTCTCGTAATAGTAGGCGATAGGAACCTTCAAACGGAATTTTCAAACGAACTTTCAAAAACGGTTAGTTATTAAAAAGCATATCATATAAATACGTATCTAAATCAAATTTAATTGACATGCATTCAATAATTTTGAGGTGACTCAAGAATTTAGTCTGTGTCCCACTGGAACTCTTAACTGGGATAAAAATGTTTCTATCAGTTATTCCAAAGTGTATAACTTTATATACGAAATCAAACTGAAATCGCTTCAGTAATTTTGACCTGACTGAATAATTTATTTTGTATCCCTCAGGAGCCTTTAGTAGGGATAAAAATTTCCTTTCTGTTATTCCAAGTATAAAAATGTCCTTACTAAATTTAACTGAAATCAATTTTGTAGTTTTACACTAATTAGTTTCGTAAAAATATCCCGCAGGAACCTTCACCCAACATATAAATTATCCTATCAGTTATTCTAAGCCATAAAATATTTCTACTAAATTTTGTTGAGATCGGTTTAGTAGTTTTGATACCAATTAATTTCAAACTTCACAATTTCTCTAAATAAGTCTAGCGAAATTATAATAGCACTGAAATTTATTAGGTGTATTGTAAAAGACAACATCAGTTGACAATATTTGGTTTTTTTATAATTTGACTAGCGTTATTATAATAAAACGGTTTTGACAATATAGCTGCAACATATATATAGAAACAAAAACAAAAACTGCAGATTTCAGCTCATAGTGGTGATAATATCGTTCTAAGCAAGCATAACTATACAACAAAAAATCACATTAGTGCACACAGGAATCAACACAACAATAATGTCAATCATCATATTGAAAATGACAACAAAAATCGAACGTATATAATTCATCAAAATATTCAATCTCTACAATCAAAAATTAGTGAATTGGAAGTGATTTTAAGTGATATGCGTCCAGATGTAATATGTTTGAGTGAACACTGGATGGAAGAAGATCAAATAAAGTATGTTAAAATTGAAAATTCCGACCTAAAGGCCGACTTTTGTAGATGTATAAGGAAACATGGAGGTGTCGCCATATACGTAAAATCGGGATTAAAATACAAAAATTTGGTTTTTACTGATGTAAATATCGAAATGGACTTTGAGGTTTGTGGTGTATCTTGTAAAGAAAATAACTTAATTGTAATATGTATTTATCGCTCCCCGGATGGAGATTTTAATGTATTTTTAAATAAACTAGAACAAGTTTTATTCCAGGTTTGTAAACTAGATTATAATATTATTTTAACTGGTGATTTTAATTGTGATTTTTTAAAAGTCAATCCAACTATAATCAAACTATGTAATTTGTTTGAATCTTTCAATTTGTTCCCCACTATCAACTCGCCAACAAGAGTGACTTTGACAAGTGAAACTCTTCTGGATAATGTGTTTACAAACATACCTTATGGAAAGTATTTTAGTGACGTACAAAAATTAAATATATCTGATCATTACGCAGTAAGTATCTCTTGTAATCTTCTTTCAACTGATAACTTAAAATATTACCAGTATTATACACGACAATATACCACTGAAAATTATAATTATTTTGATTATTTAATACGAAAGGAATCGTGGAACAATATAACTTATTATTCTGATGTCAACAGGGCCTATGAATGGTTTCATGAGACATTCGTTCATTGCTTTGAATGCGCATTTCCGTTAGTTAAAAGAAACATGAAAAAATGTAATAATCGTACTAATAGGTGTTGGATTACTCCTTATATTAAAAACCTTTGCGCTCAGAAAAGGGAAATGTATGAAACAATTCTGTTTTTAAATCGAAATAACATCGCGTCAGAAGAACTAAAGATCCATTATAAACAAATGTGCCATTTTATTAAGAAAGTTGTAAATAACGCGAAGCGCGAATATTATGAATTAGTGATTAATAATGCTTCTAATAAATCAAGGCAAGCTTGGAATGTTGTTAAATCATTTAATAGTGTCCTGCGGACTGAAACACCGAGTACAATAGAACAAATCAGACTAGGGGACAACCTCGTAACGAATCCAAACGTTATTGCTCAAGAGTTTAATAAATATTTTGTAAATGTAACTCAGACATTGAATGTATCTACCACTGAATTTAAAAGTAAGATATGCAATCTTCAGTCACCTGGGAGCATGTTTTTGTATCCATGTGATGATACAGAAATTTTCCTTGCTTGTATGTTTCTAAAGAACACAAAATCTGTAGGATGGGACCAAATTCCGACAGAAATTGTGAAAATCAGTGCTCCTGTAATTTCCAAACCTTTAAGTTATATTGCTAATATGATGTTTGTGTCTGGAAAATTTCCTGAACCTTTAAAAAGGGCCATAGTCAAACCTTTATATAAAAAAGGGGAACGTGAAAATATAGCCAATTACCGACCGATTTCTTTATTATCTAATTTTTCAAAAATATTTGAAGATCTCATTAAAAATAGATTGATGAGTTTCTTAACGATGAATAGAATATTAGCTAGTGAACAACACGGTTATGTTCCGGGACGATCTACAAGCTTAGCAGTTTTTAAAATCTTATCAGATATCACTAATGCGTGGAATAAAAAAGAATTAGTTACGGCTGCTCTCTTTGACCTCTCAAAAGCATTTGACTGTGTTGATAAAGATGTCCTTTTGTATAAATTATATAAATACGGAATACGGGGTAGTGTTCTTAATCTATTTGATTCATATATGACAAATAGAACGCAATGTGTAGAACTAAAAATAAACGATAGTGGATACATTAAAAACATTTCTTCAGGACAACTTAATATTTATAAGGGAGTACCTCAAGGTTCCATTTTAGGTCCCATACTTTTTTTTGTTATATATAAACGATCTTCCGTCTGTCGTAGATATCGAAACACATATAGTTCTTTTTGCTGATGACACATCGATAGTATGCACAGGCAAAAATAAAAGTTCTTTAGAGGATAAGTTGGAAACAAATTTTATGGCCCTGAATAACTGGTTTGTTGGAAATGGCCTTAAAGTAAATATAGAGAAGACACAAATAATTAGATTTGGGGAATATGGGGACATATTTAGTACAGTGACTGTAAACAACGCAACTTTATCCCTTGAAAATGCTGTAAAATTTTTGGGTGTTTTTATAGACAAGCAACTAAATTGGCGCATTCATATAACTGAACTGAAAAAAAAGATTATTAAATTTTGCTATCTTTTTAAAACTTTAAACAAACTACTTTCACCATCAGTGTTAAAATCAATATACTACGGCTATGTACAATCCAACCTGGTATACGGAATTGTATTTTGGGGTGCATCTCCGTATGTTTCTGAACTATTTCTTATACAAAAACGATGTATTAGAGCGATTTTCAATGTTAAGCCTAGAGACACATGCAGACCGCTCTTCAAGCATGGCGAGCTACTGACATTAACAGATTTGTATGTGTATGAATGCGCGATATTTGTCAAGCGATTTCCTGAACTTTTTACACAATACCAGTTTCAACACGACTATCAAACGCGTGGAAGGAATGAGTTAATATTGAGGCAAACGAGACTGGAAGTTTTGAATAATTCAGTTGTCAACAACTTAATACGTATATACAATAATGTACCTGACGCAATAAAATCATTGCCACCATTTAAATTTAAAACTGAACTCAGGTCATTCTTGTTGGCGAGATGTCACTACAATTTGAATGAATTTTATGGTAAATAATTTTTCTTAAATTTAGCAATTATAAGTTTTAAATTTGTCAGTTTTAAGATATTTTAAGCTGCTTTAATATTTTAATGTTTCATTTATTTAATATCTTAATGATTTATTTATTTATAAGTTTTCAATCATATTAATCTTTTGTAATGTTGACGCATCCACATCTTCCTTGTAAGATATTTTTATGGAAAATAAATTATTATTATATATATATATATATATATATATATATATATATATATATATATATATATATATATATATATATATCAAAGATTGCTCATAAGTATTATCAATTTATACATAGTTCAAAAATTGATTTAGAGGCGGGACGTGAATGGAAAAATCGAATTTTTGTTTTATAATTATTTATTAAATATATGTAAAAATTGGTACAATAATCACTTTTAACATGGGTATACTCACGTCTGGACTATTGGGCGTGTATGCTCTCATTAAGCGAATTTCGTTGCCGGTCGGGTTGACGGTGGCAATGTAATCCCAAATTTTAAATCTCATATTCTGTTGCCACTACACAATTCTAACTAATCCCATTATCGATAAAGTTCGATTACTTATGCCGTCTTATAAAAATAGGACCCATACTGAATGGCCGAGCTATTTATGAAACAGTCGGATGTGGTTTCCAAATGATGACTAGCTTATGGAACATCCCTCCATTTCTCTGATGCTTTAAATATTTCGAGATGTATCTGTACATTTTGAACATAAAACATATTAGATTCCTTATGCCTACTCTCAATTCTCGCAAAGTGGACCGAGTACGAGAGTGTAGAAGGTCATTTCATGGTTCTTCCTGGCTGGTGTTATAACGGTATTCCGACTTCAGCCAACTTTAGCGCTTACTTCATCGAGGAACTTCGATCGACAGTGTAGAGCAGGCATCAGATTCTCATGTAATAAAAAAAAAACATTCAATGATTCATTTATTCATTCAAAATATTTCTTAAAAACATAATTCAAAAACAAGTAGGTACAGTTCAGCAAATCTGACTTTGCCGCTTCAAGGTCATTTTTTCTTCATATTAAGTATTATCTCACTTCTTTAAGAATGCATTTTTAATGACCTTGAAGAGGTAAAGTCAGATTTGTTGACCTGTACCTGCACATACACATACCATGAACATCACCAAATATATATGTTCTTATTTTTTTTCAATATGTTCCACCCTTTTGACAAAAATAAAATTCAGGGAGATAAGGGAAGTGCTTGCGAGCTTTCTTTTGGTAGTAATAAGAAAGTGGTCACTCTTGTACAAGTAGCTAAAAAAATTTAATGAATTTTTTTTCACATTTTATAAAGGGTATTGAATGTCCATTTTAAATGAAAAAAATATATAATAAAGTACTGGACATAGCAAACAATATGGATTTTGTTTCATCGTTTTATCTATAATAGTTTACGAGAAAAAAAGTTTGAATAAGACCACTATTTTTTGGTATTTGGTATTATAACTCCGCGAAATGTAAAGATATTGAGAAAAATCCATACGTATGGTTTACTCTTTCACTAAGCTACACAATCGCATACATATCGTTGAATTTCATTTCTTGGGCAAATTCACCTATGGTAATGGTTCCAGACTCTTTACTGACTGACATACAAGGTTGCCTTTGCTTACTTTTGTAATTTGCTTTATCTTTATCTTTCCTTCTTGTAAAATTTTGCTTTATCTCTCATTCTTGTAAAATTTCGCTTATGTAACATTTGTCTGAAAATTTTCTTCAAAAACCGACCTTGAGACCATTTAAATTTACAAATTGTATCACTCAGAGCTAACCCACTAACTTGAATGAAAAAATATTTTTTTTTTTATATTCAAATAATTACCAATTTGTAAAAATTAAAGAATATTGGTTGAATAAATTTTGTTAACTCGATTTATCTTCAAGATAAATCGAGTTAACAAAATTTATTACGTATTGAACAGAATGAGGTGTGTACACGTCCGGCATGCATCTGTTCGTGTTTGTTCCTTAATTTACCAAGTATAGCTATTGTACGTTCGGCGGACTATTACTACGTATATAAAGCTTGAACTATCAGATTGTCAGTCTTTTTTATTTCAAATTTTCATTTGTGCAGCTCCCAGGTTTTATTTGGCAAGGTAAGAATTTAAAATTAATTAAAATTTAATACTTCGATTGTTAAAAAAAATATCCTGTAAATTTTGTTTTTTAATTTTGTTTTGTTATTCAAAAATGTGTTTTAAATACCACAGTGTTCTATTGTAAAAGAAAAAAAACTTTTGATGTTTCTTTGTTACATTTGTTGTTTGTGCTTAATGATATCTAACTGAATGCTTATTTTTATTTGGGAAGGAATTTTCCAAGGATGGTATTTTCGACAAGTTAAGTTGTTAAATGTTTTAATGAATGCTTTCTGGAAAAATACACATAATTCAACAAGTACTGATGGTATTCCGTCTGGCTAATCGGAATCCAAGTTTTAATCAAGAGCTGACCGTACAACCATCAAATTTTCATGGAATTAGTTCAGATGTTACAGCATCGAACATCAAATTTCACTGCAATGACTCAGATAAGTGAATTCTGATTTTGCCAATTTCTTTTGTCTGTGATAACTTTCATATGATATATAATTGGACTACTTGTGTAAACGTGTTCTCACTAATTCTGATCGTGTTGAAATCTTAGTTGAATCACTTTATAACTTACTAAATGAAGAATTTTTAATCAGAAACTATATTTTCCAATTTAAAACTAACTTTAATTGTAAATTAATTTAACACTGGCTTCTTTTTCTATTCATACTGGCATTATTTTATACTTTCTTTTTTTATTTGGCTAATATTTGCTACAAAATACTTGCTATATTTTCTCAGTAAATTTGCTATTTTTTTGTATTTCCTGGACCTTGGTTGATTCTTGTTACGTCGTGCAAGACTATCTAATTATCTTTTTTTTACTTTTTGTTGGTTTTTCATAAAATTTACTTATGTTCTAACTGTCTGTCAAGTCTTAACCGGTCACGAATGTAAATTAGCAACTTACGTACTTTTTTAAATTCTTTTTGTAATGATTTATCTTGTACGTTACATAAAATTGGCTAATCCCGCATGTGCTTATCTTTTACATTTTTCTGAATTTTTTTTCGATATGTTTACACTGTGATTTAGCAAATTTTGTGTTACCTAGTAAATTTCATGACTATTAACTATTTAATTTTTTATTTACTTGCTCTAGTCAAACAACAAATTTGAAAAATCAAATTTATTGTTAACTGTTTCAAAAGTCCAAAACAATTTTATTTATGGCTGTGAACTGACTGATTAATTGTTAAATATATGAATTTTAATGTAACATGCTAAATCTGAACTTCATCATTCACGAACCCAGAATCCCCTGAGATTACAGAGATTTAAATAGAATTTTATAATCGTGCTCTAAACAACTCAAAAAATTTTTATTTTACCTAATACCTTTTTCTCTATTTCAGATATTTCTCTGTTTCAGATTTTTCTTTAACTTAAAAATTTTTTTTCTTAATTTAAATTTAGATTTTATTTATTTCTTTATTTGTAATAATATATATATATATATATATATATATATATATATATATATATATATATATATATATATATATATATATATATATATGTCGTGCCCCGAAAAAGCTGAAGCGGTTTGATGGGAAAGTATACTTGACTCACGGTCGTCTTACGATCTCTATACCCAGCATTCTTCTTCTACGACGATTTATTGGGATCCGCGTAAGGGTGATCGCCACTCAAGTTTTTAGGAGAAACAGGAGAAACCGAGTTCTGGAGTAGATTGATGCTTTCGGACTTATTTGGGTTGCTTAAACTTTTACTTGATCTTCTTTTAAATACTTCTTTTATTTTAAATGATTAATAATTTCGTTGTTTTAATTTAATTATTTTAGATTTATTTTGACTTCTTTCTTATTTAATTATTTTGTTACTTGTTTTAATTTACTTTTAGCTTTTAATTATTATTTTATTTTAAGTTTTTAATTTTAATTTTATTTTCTTTTGATTTGTTTTATTTTAGTTTTAAGAAGTTTGCTTCAGTTGAATTTGTTTTAAGGTTTTTTATAACAAATAAGTCCTAATTTGAAATTAGGAAAATTTATTTAAAATCAAATTTCAATTTATAAAAGTTGAGAATTAATTTTGAAAAAATTTACAAGTTGACAAAAACACAACAATTACAACAATGATCAAAATTACGTACAACAATCGAAACATTATTTTCTTTAAAAATTTCAAAATACCGACGGACAGAGTAACGAGCTCAAAAAGATAAAAAAATTTTCAGAACTAAATTTTTGTTTTTTTGAAATTACAAATTTATAGAGATATTGTTGCTTAACTAGCAAAAATGCGTTACATGCGTTTTATTTAAACGAAGTTTCTAGAACATTGATTTATTATTACTTAAATGTGAATTGCGAATTTTGCAATTTTACTAGTTTCAACTAGATTTTATAAAAAGGAAATACATGAAATATAATCAAAGGAAATGTTAAATTTTAAATAAATAATTTTGAATTAATTTTAAATAATAATTCTATATATATATATATATATATATATATATATATATATATATATATATATATATATATATATATATATATATATGAAACTGACTGAAACTAAATTTGTCAATTCTGTATTATTTTGCTCATTTAATTAATTCTCTTTTGCTATGGTTTTTCGCTAACAAAATTTTGTAATACCTTTTGTATATCTATCTTCCTTGAAAACTAAACAGTTCATTTACTTTTTTTTGTATTTGTTTAAATTACTTCTATCTAAGTACCTTTTATTGTTTTATTGAATTGTTTGGGTTTCAACAGGAACTTGTTATTGTATTTAACCAAATATTTTTTTCCTATTCGTCTGTCAGTTCCACCTAAACTTCTTTTTAAAAGTGATTTAATTGCTGTGTTAATTTGGGGTTAACATTTAATAATTCAGTGATCATTATACAGTTGTTAAGTTATTGTTATGTTTTTTTTTTTTTTTTTTTTCGTTAAAATTGGGGTACTGCTGCCGGTGGATGGCGCGGTCAGCCGCACCCGGCGGCATCGCCAACTAAGGGCATGCGCCGCCATACACACAAGAAATTAAAACACACATAAAGACAGGAACACATAAATGCAATAGACAAAGGACAAACACACATAATAAAATTCACCGATGAGCCCTGCCATCTCAGGGCTTCATAAAGTGCGGACAGTCCTTGGTGGCGGTACGCTAAGTACTAGCCAGAACGTTCGGTCACCAAGGACTGAAAAACCAACGATGAAACTCCCCCGAGGTGTAAAGGGCCTCGGAGTGAAGGAAACCGACTAGAAAAAGATAAAACACAAATAAATATCACAGGTAAGTATCACGGTATCACAGATAAAACTTGTTGCCTCACTGGGAAGCCACAGGCCGACCAGTGAAGCAAGAAGGCGTTAAAAGAAAATACCGCTGTAGACCCATAACAACAGGCCTACAGCGGCAAAACAAAATATCACAGATAAGGAACAACAAAACACAACCAAACAAGAATTATCACAGTAACCCATCGCACTAGAGGGGGACCTGGAGCCACCCAGTGACGCGATGGGGATTATAACAACGTTAATGGAGATTCTAAGAATCTCCATTAGACGGGGCTAAACAAAATTTAACAATATAAAAAAATATCAATAAAATAACAACAAAATATCACAGACTGAAAAATCACAGTAAATATATCACAGCGTACCCACTGTATCCCCCGGGGCCTAGAACCGCCCAGTGGCACAGTTGAGATTACAACAACACCGTTGGAGGCCTCATGGACCTCCAGTGGCAGAAAAAAAAAACACAAAAGGGACGAAAAAACAATAACAATCAAAATGTGTTTAAAATGAGTTTGTGTTGTCCTAATTTATTAACAAACCAGTGCCCCGTTAGCCTGCTAGCCAGCTAGCAGTTACCGCCGAGCACGACGAGGACGAGGGGTTGGATTTATGCTCGGCTATTGTTATGTTGATCTGTATTTAAGATGAGAAATTGAACTCTTGTTTAAATAATTCCGCTCCTGAGTCATACAGGAGTCTCATACACAAAAAAATTTTAATGTAATCACTGAGCTAGATAATAAATTGCGTTTTGAATTTTAAGTAAATTTTTTTATTTTTAAAATTTGAGAGTGAGTATTATAATTTACATTCTTATAATAATTATTTAAAATTATTTTAGAAATAATTTTACAGATTTGCGAATAAATGTATTTATTGGAATTCTCACACATACAACTGAAAGGGTATAGCAAGATAAGCGTAGGGAAATGGCCGCCATGGCCGATGTCTGTAATAATATATGTAGTGGCATTGATACTCCAAGGGATTACCAAATATAAGTTCATTGACCCTTAACCTTGTCTTCCTTGAGATATTAACCAAAATATGTTTTAGTACTGTAATTTTTCCAACTCGAAAACTATAATACCTAGGAAAACAAAACCGACGCCAAAATTTAGGTAATACTTGGGACTATATTTTTTTTTATCCTGGGATATTGCAGAGCATTTTCTCAATACGATAAAATATCTTCACTTGTATAGGTTTTATCTCCTTGATATTTTTTAAGTTCTTCCATGTAGAGCAATGACTCCTCGTCACTTGAACTGTCCCTGAATTCGGGAAATTTGTTTTCCTGTGGGGTAATTTTTTTTTAGGTACTCGGCTTAGTTTTATCTTCAAGTACGTAATTGGATTTAATCATATATGGCGAAGAACGTTTAATCATTTCACCAACTTGGGAAATAACCTTTTTTCTTTCGATACTAGTTAAAAATTTTAAACTTTTAAAATTGGGGTTTAAAAACACTGCAACTAAATGTATGTCTTTCACAATAAACTGTTTTTCAAAATAAATTTTAGCCCGGATTTTTAAAGTTTTAATAAATTCAGTGTCTGTGATTTGTGAATCTAAGTGTTTACATAATTTATATTTCCACAGAGCAACTTATCGTCGGCACACATTTTGCACTTAAAGATTCGGAACAAATCTTGAAAGGAGCTAAAAATTCTATTAAAGACTTAACTGTATGTATCAGCAACACTTTCTAACATTATATATATATTGAGTTCCATCTTATGAAAACGTCCTGTTTAAGAGTTTTATTCAATCTTGACATTAAACAACTATGTTTAAAACAACGCACTAAATTTTTAACTGCATTTATTGTTTTTTGAAATTAACTCAGAAAGCTTGTCATTACTGCCATAGAAAAGGTCAGAAATAAATAAATTTAAATTGTGACATGCACAAGATATCCTATCATGCCATTTAAATGCAGGTATAATGTTTACCCCATTATCGGTAACTATTATTCTCGCTTGCAGTTCTTTTTCGGGTGAAAGAAAAAATTCATTTAAAATAGTCAAAACAGTGTTTCGAACATTTTTTGCCGTTTTGGAGCCCAGAATTTTTTTAGTGCCGACGACAAATATTTTTAATTCAAAATCTTTTGTTAGCAAGTGAACAGTTGATATTAAAAAACTTTTAATTTGATGATCATCAGTCCAAATGTCTGTTGTAAACGATAACTGTTTACTGTTTTCAATTAAAACAGTTTTGATTTTAATTTTAGTTTCCTCGTACAATTGAGACATAATATTTTTATTTAATGCCCTACGGGAAGTTAGTACATCATCAATATTTTCATGCCCATCCTCAGCTCCTAAATTAATAAGTGCCTAAATTTTTTTTTTTAAACACTTATGCCTTAGCATACTAGTAGTTCTCGTTTTTGGAGCATAAGAAAGTATACACCCACAACTTTCACACTTAACAAATGGTAACATTTTGTTTTCATAATATACAATATTAAAATTTTGTCATATTTCACTTTTACTATTTTTTGGTTTTTCAAATATAAAGCGCTCGTCATTTGGGTTTATTTTCAGCAAATTTTCTATATCACTTTTCTCCATTGTAAAGCAGTTTGAAACGTAAAAGTGGAAATTTTAAATAAAATCACTATTATTTTAATAGTGACAACGAAAAATTCATAGAACAATACGATATAAAGATAAAATCACTGTTATATAATAGTCAAACTTATGAGATCACAAAAATCAGAGTTAATACTGTGCACAGTGTTGCTGATATGACTACTAATGCAAACTAAAAATAATGTTTGATTTTTAAATTTTTTATATTTTTACATCTGCTGGCTTGTAGTAATTTTTTATATTCGAAATTTCCCAGTGAACATAGAATGTAAATGTGATGTAACAAGGAAATAACAAGTTACGTAACTTTTTTGACTTATGGGTGACATAACAATTATATAAAATTAGTGTTTTATGTTATATACCTAATTGTTACCTGTATGTTACGTAACAATTACATGCCATTGTGACTGTAATAAAATGTCACATTTGTGACTGCTATGTTACGTTTAGATGATGTATCAAGATTGCTTTGATAAAATGTCACAGTGTGACTTGACTTTTATGTTATGTCTTCGCAACCTAACAATGTTACTTTAATAAAACCTTACAGAACTGACTCTTATGTTTTTGTGACGTATCAACGTTACTTTATTGAAAGGTCACAATCGTGACTCTTTTGTTATGTCCCGATGACCTAACAATGTTACTTTGAACAAAACGTCACAACAGTACTCTTATATTATGTTTTTGTGACGTATTAACTGCAGGAATCTTTAAATTGATAACTCCTCGCGAATTGATACATTTAAAATTAATATGGTAACAAAACATTTCACAAAAGTGACAAGTGAAATATTTTATTAATATTGATACGTCACAAAAACATAACAAGAGTCATGATTGTGACATTTCATTAAAAAAACGTTAATACGTCGTTAAAACAGTTAATTTTGTTATTAATTTAAAAATGAAACTCTTATGAAGATTTTGTAAGGCTTTATTTACTATTTTGTGATATATATTAATATATAACGATGAGAATAAATAAGTGAGTTTGGTCTAGTGGTTAAGACTGTCGATAATTTAAATGATGCTTCAGCTTGGATAATGGATCGAATCCTGCAACAGTAAACAAAAAAAAAAAACAATAATAATTTAGGTGTATGCATATGAACAATAAGTTGGTAATATGTGTATGTAATGTTAATAAGAAACAAAAAAGGGAATTTTGAATTTGCTTTTTGCAAAAGAACGCGTAAGGCGTTTTTTTATCTATAAGGTAACATCAAAGTTATATTTTCCTGAAACGTAACAAGAACATAACAATGTTACGTCACATTGTTACGTTTATAAGTGGGAAATTGTAACTTACATGTGGGTCATATGTGACTCACATTTTATGTAACAGGTGACTTTCAGTTCTGTCACTGTGACATAAAATTTACAGAAAAATGTTCACTGAGTTATCATCTTCTTAATTATTATTTTCATTATTTTATGACCTATTGGTTGTAAAAATGATATTTAGTATAAGTAAACCAAATATGTATGTTCCTTTTTACCCAGAACGTGCTAAAAACACTTTTTTAGTACTTATATATACATACTAGTTAATTTTGGTTTTAAGAATTGTAAATATTTCTGTAAATTATTTCTAAAATATTTAAGATCGATTTTACAACCTCCCCCCACGTCCCCCTCATTTTTTAGGGCAATATGCCTGCCAATGCCCGATTATGCATCGATTTGTGGCAAAATTGTTGCCATTGCACGACTACATTTTTTAAATTTCTTCTTGCCAATGCCCTTATGTGACATAATCATGCATTTGTTTCAGAGGTTTTATGTAAGTATAGTTTTATTAATAATATGAGGTATGCATAAATAAAATAGCTTTTAGTAAGTACTTATATTTTTATTTATTAAAAAATTTCGGTAACTCACTTTTTTATCTCAAAATTTTATAGAAAAATATACTTATTATATTCAGACTCAATGTAGATAGTTGAATTTCTTAGTCTATAATATCACAAAGAAAATCATAAAAGAGATCAAAAAACAAACTTATCACTATAAATTGTAAACAGCATTGAAATTATTTACTGTAAAATATTTCAACGTTGGTGAAACTTGTGAAAACAAGGAGTAACACAAAGTATTACGAGGCATTTGGAGCACTTGAAACGAGATCTTTTGTTTTTGGTTCTCGTGCTACATAAGTAGCATCTTCTAAAAGTAGACAGTTCTTCAAACCAGTGTACCTCAAGTTGAGCATATCGGATCTCTTGGGGTACACAGATTTTCCCTGACGTTTCATTATTCAGGTCTCTTGAGGTTTCACTGTCCGGCTGAGAGACTGTAGATCTCTTCCAGCTGAGATTAGCTTCCGCTGCCTTGAAGTGTAGCCGTCAATCGGATCATAGGCCAATCTTTCGCGGAATTTAATTTGACTAATTTTTTTTTACCTTTGTGAATAGATTTATAGAGTTGAATGCGTTTATTGCACTACTCTCCAGCAAAAAGTAAAATAAACGCATCCACCACTTGTCTGATCTTCGTCCTTATTTATAATGAGATCTATTTTGATCAAATTGAACTACGCCGCCCATCCTTTTAGTGTACTGAGCAACAGCGAGAGAACATTGGATAGGCGCTTTATTTCCGTCTTTTTGTGTTCTTTGAACAATGGCAATTGTTATAAAAAAATTTAAAATTAAAAAAAAATTAAATTATTAAACTGAATCTTTATTTATTTTTAATATTTAGATTTAGGTATTTAGTGGTATTTATGTTTTATTGATTCGTAATGGTAATCGTATTTGGGGTCGTATTATTTCCAAAACTCGGGTTTGATTCGGAATTCGATCAGCAGAGTACCTCCAGGTGTTAGGGAGGTAAGAGAGTATGTAGCAGTGGAACGTTTTGGTCGCAGATCGTTTTCCCAAACACCACAAGGATCCCCTATTAACGACCAATAATCTGAAATTATTTTAATAATACTGGAGGATGCTAAATCAGAATACGGAAATTTCCAACTTACAAATTTATTATAATTTAGAAATGAGTAAAACAACATTTTGTAACAATATTTGAAAAATCTTTAAAATTTAAGAATGAAATTTTTACAAAATTAAAGAAGTTGAATTAATATTTTTCCTTTTACAGTTTAGAGACTTATAGATCAATTATATATGAAATTTACACAATGTTTTTTAAAATGGAATTTGCATCTTAGTTATTTCGTGTGGCTATACTTTTCAGTAGGCAGTGCACAATTTTTGAAAATATATTACGCATGCAATTTTGAAAAATATAACCGCACTGATTCCTGAAATTTATAATTTTTTAATTAAGGTTTAAAATATCATCAAAAATGTAATTTTCTAAAATATCGTGCCAAGTGGTATTATTTAAGATTTCAATTTAGATATTTTCATTTAATTAATTTGCCTTTAAAAAAATCATGAGTAGAAATGGTATATGCATATTTTTTTTATACGAGTATAAATAAAATATTATCGAAAATGAAATTAAGTTTGCAAGAAATTTACGTTAGAAATTAAATTTCATAAATTAACTATGTGATTTAAAAGATTTGAACAGATATCGAAACAGTTTGTGTAAGGTAACACGTGTTTAAATTTTTCAAAACGAAAAGCGGAAGTGACCTATACCTAATAACACGTTGTAACAAGACATTACGAAAAATATTTGAAACTTACTTAAATTATTATTATCATAAGAAACTTACTTAAATTATCTTTATAATTATAAATTAATTTAATCATAAATTATTAAACTACCTAAATTTTTTAGTCGTTGACTCATTTAGCGAAATCCCTGGTAATCCTTTTTTGAGATCCAGATGAATGCTTGAGCGCAGGACGACGTGATATATCAAAATATAATTTTCCTACGTGCTACATATTTAGTAAATTTTTTAATAACTAAATTTTTAGAAATATATTTTCGTTTTTTAATTTAAATAAATTTCCATATATAAGAATTTTCTTAAGTATCATTTGTTTTTTAAATTGTAATTTAAATAAATTTCCATATAGGTATAAGAATTTTCTTTTTAAGTATCATTTGTTTTTTAATTTAAATAAATTTCCATATATAAGAATTTTTAAGTATCATTTAGTTTTTTTTTCTTTAATTTAAATAAATTTCCATATATAAGAATTTTTTAAGTATAATTTTTTTTATCCTACATACTATAATCTTAATTAATTTTTGCTAATAATTAATCTTTAAAATAATTAGTCATTTCCGTTTTTTTGTGCTACATATTAATTTTTTTAAATAAATAATACTACATACCTAATTATTTTCCTAACGACTAATTTTTTAGAATATAAATACTTTTCATTTTTTGTAAATAAATCCCTAATAATTATGAAACATCTTAAATGACCCTTAAATTAAGTAAATTTCTACGAAATATGTATATATTAGTTTAAGTAAATTTTAATTTTAATTAAATAAATTTCCAAAGGTACGAAAAATATATGAATTTTAAAATAAAGTATACTTATCTTAACATTAACGAAATATCTTCAACAATTACATTCTTAAACAATTACCTTTTAACAATAATACTAAACTACAACACTAAATCTAATTTTAAAATTTTTTTTCTTTTCATTTCGATGTTAATGGCCAGACGGCCACTTGAGAGAGTGTGTGTGAATGTGTACGTTTTTTCAATTAGTATCAGTTACCTCTTTTTTTAATTATCTGTTATATAATTTGTTTGTTACCGTAACTTGGGGTAAGATTGGCCCTTAAGGGTAAGATTGGCCCAAGTCTTGGAAAAAGACAGTTTGATTTACTATTAGTTAGCAAGTACAGCTATCAACTTGGTTCTTGTGGTAAATGACACGTAGCAGCACTGACTATACTCGAATGCTAAGATTGATTTAATTCCATCTTTTGCCGCTGGTCAGTGCTGCTCCAACTTCACCGTTACTTCTTGTGAATGTTTTGATGCAAACCAACTTTTGCTTATACATCCAGAACTACTTAAGATTTTTGATTGGTAAGTGTATAACAGCTTTCATTTAATATATATTCAAAATATTTTAAGTTTGTTTTTTCTGATACTTACCTTGTTTATTTGTAAAATGTGATTTTGTAAGCTGGGGTAACTTTGGCCCAAGTATTGGGGCAAGATTGGCCCACCCTGTTTTTTTTTTTTAAATTTCCATTAAAAGAACAGTATATTATGCAATAAGTGCGGGAAATTGTCGATTGCCCACGAGATCGAAGTTGAGCGCACGGTCGTAGTGAGTGCGCTCATTCGCTTAAGTGGGCAATCGACAATTCTGCACGAGTTGCATATACTATTTTTTATTACGAATTTCACATACTTTTTTCCATTATTATTACTATTTTTTATTCCTTTTTAAAATAATATTATTGAGTGTTTGTCTTTTTTTTTTGAATTAAAAAAAGTTTAAATTATTTTGTTGGTGGTTTCTATAGAAATAATTATAAAATATTTATTAAATGAAAAAGCA